>JAOTRA010000012.1:1617842-1628364 GCA_026260255.1 Pseudolaguvia tuberculata | reverse complement strand
TCGGTCCCCTCTGAGTTCCCTTTGGTCCCTTCGGTCCCCTCTGAGTTCCCTTTGGTCCCTTCGGTCCCCTCTGAGTTTCCTCGGATCCCTTCGGTCCCCTCTGAGTTTCCTCGGATCCCTTCGGTCCCCTCTGAGTTTCCCCGGATCCCTTCGACCTTTGTTGGGTTTCCCAAGGCTCCTGCGGGTCCCTCTGAGTTTTCGCGGGCCCCTGCGGGTCCCTCTGAGTTTTCGTGGGCCCCTGCGGGACCCTCTGTGTTTTCGCGGGCCCCTGCGGGTCCCTCTGTGTTTTCGCGGGCCCCTGCGGGTCCCTCTGTGTTTTCGCGGGCCCCTGCGGGTCCCTCTGTGTTTTCGCGGGCCCCTGCGTGTCCCTCCGAGTTTTCGCGGGCCCCTGCGGGTCCCTCTGATCTCCCATCATCTCTACCCGAGTTGCGAGACGGAAGAGCCACGGAGTAGTCTCACGGTGGGTTGGAAGCCTCGTCCCGACCACACGGCCTTGTACTTATGGATGGTGCAGGGCCCTGGACCCCCATTGTTGTTCCTTTTCTGGATGCCAGGAGGCGTCCTTTAAAGGGGGGGTACTGTAAGGGCTATGCCTTCGGAAAACCGCCAGCAGAGGGCGCCCTCGCCCGAGTTCTAGTCTACCACTTCCTGTGTCGGCCATTTTGGGCGTGGTCAGGCTATAAAAGCAGGAAGTGCTAAGCAGACAATGCGAAGTATTGTTGCCCTAGGCCTTACTGAGCGTTTATGATATTGACTGTGGTTGTATTTTTGGATTTTGACTTTGGAACTCGTTTTGACTACTCTTTGGATTGTTGTTTGGATTTGTTTGCCTTCCCACTCCCTCTCCCAAAATAAACCTGTTGTTACCATTTCTCTGCATCATGGATTCTACTCATTTGCCTACAGCCACCCCGTTACAGTATCTTTCTGAGTTTGGATGTTCTCCCTGTGTTTGCATGGGTTTCCTACCATCGTCCAAAAACATGTACATTAGGTTGATTAATGAATCAAATTTGCATCTCTGTGTGTGCCTTGTGATTGATCGGCAAACTGTCCAGGGTGTAACCCTGCTTCTTGCCCTATGTGTGCTTGGATAGACTCCAGCGGACTCCCGTGACCCTGAATTAGGGAATACGCGGGTAAGAAGATGAATGAATGACTGAATGAATGACTGAATGAATTAATTAAAATTTGTCACGTTCCCCTCGCAGTTCCAGCCTGGGGTCTTGCTTTTGCCATTTTCGGCGGCGGTTTGTTTTGTGTTTTGTCAGTTCATCGCGTTTGCATGTATGTATTGACTTGAGTATGCTCTAGACCTCTGTTCGTTATGTTTGTTTCATGGCAACTAATTTGCGCTTGTCTTCTATTCATCTGTTTGATATTCCGTTGCCGAATCGTGACAAAAGTTCTAAAAACATATCAAGAAAAATAATCTTTCACTTTTAATGAAATCCATGATCTTCGGTGGGCACGGAAAGTATTCAGTATATACTCACTTAAATTTTTCACTTTTTTTTTATTACAGCGATTTGCTAAAATCATTTAAGTTAATTTCATCCCCATTAGTGTACACACAGCACCCCATATTGACAGAAAAACACAGAATTGTTGACGTTTTTGCTGATTTATTATAGAAGAAAAAAATATCACAAGGTCCTAAGTATTCAGACAGTTACAGTTAGGCATTTAGCAGACGCTCTTGTCCAGAGCGACGTATAATCAGTACTTAAAGTTATAACCTTCAGGCCTTTTGCTGTGACACTCATATATTTATATTTATCAGGTGCTGTCCATTTCTTCTGATCATCCAGCTGTATATATCTTATACCTTTGTAGTATCATAGACAGCGTTATCCTAAATACAATAATGTTTTTGTTACTTAAAGTAATTTAAATATTTAATAATAATTCTGTAATGCAAATAAAGGGAATTATTAAAAAAATAATAAAAGCAAACTGACAAATTTCAATTTTCCAGGAGCCTTTCCTGAAATACAAACGAATCACTCCTCATAGGTGGGGAATAAGATAGGCAGACAGGCAGGTTGAAATGTTAGGAGGAGGCTATTAGACCAAAGATGGAACAGACAATGGAAAACCTGTTAGAATATTACAAATATTCCATTTTTGTATCTCTAGAATGTACAGAGAGGACAGCAGTCTATTCGTATAGTTTCATAAATGTTAACTTTAATTTTTCTTTAACTCAATGTAACTTTTATCTCAAACATTGTTTCCTTGTGTTGGTCTAATTTTCCTAAAGTAAAATTGGTGTTGTATATAAAAACTGTTGTATATACTATTTTGTTGGAAAACATAATGATAAAATAGTATTGTGAAAAGATTGTTAGTTGTGGAAGTGGTGGCTTCCTAGCACCACTAACCCTTCACTGTGGGCCCTTGATCAAGGCCTTCAACCCCCAATTGCTTCAAAAGTTGTATAAATAGGAGATTAATTTAAGTTGCTCTGGAAATGGTGTAAATGTAATCGGTTCAGTGAATCCTTTTTATTTGGATATTTAAGCTGTTTTAATAGCTGGAAATCGGTTTTCTAATCAGATCCTCCAAATATTGTGTTTTGAAAATTTCATGTGAGGAGAGACAAGTCTAAAAAACTGATCATTATTTATATTGAATATACTTTATTTAACATGTTAACAAATTATTCATTCATTCATTTTCTTACCCGCTTATTCCTTAATTCTGGGTCACGGGAGTCTGCTGTTGCCTATTCCAGTGCACATAGGGTGAGAGGTGCGGGTACACTCGTGTTGCCAGTCCATCTCAGGGCAACACATAGACAAACAACCACACACACACATTCACTCCTGTGGACAATTTTACAATCACCAATTAATCTAATCTGCATGTTTTTGGACTGTGGGAGGAAACCCGGAGTACCTGGCGGAAACCCACACAAGCGCAGGGAGAACATGCAAACTCTGCACAGAAAAATTCCCGTCCCAGGAATCAAACCCAGGACCTTCTTCTGAAGCGAGCGTGCTATCCACTACACCACCCCTCCACCCGTTAATAAATACATTTTAAATTCAGACGATTTATTCATTCTTTTTCTATACCTGCTTTCCCCCCCTAAGTCAGGGTCATGAGGGTCTACTGGAGCATATCCCAGCTCTGTAAAAAGCAGGATATGAACACCCTTGCCAGTCCATTACAGAGCCACATACAGTCACACTCTTTCTTTTGTGCAGGTTTTTGAACTGTAGCAGGATACAAGAGTATCTAGAGTAAAGCACAGGGTAAATATTAAACTGTACTCACAAAGGTTCCCTCCCCGGAATTAAACCTGGATCATTTTGCTTTGAAGCAACAGTGTTAAACATAAAAGATTTTATTTATAAAAGACACTTTCATCATCTTCCGACCCACTTATTCCCCAATTTGAGGTCAAAGGGCAAGAGGCAGGGGTACACCCTGGACAGGTCACCAGTCCATTGCTGGGCCACACATTGACAAAGAACCACACACACACTCCCTCACCATGTCTAATTTAGAATCAGTAATCAACCTAATGTACATGTTTTTGGACTGTGGAAGGAAACCGAAGTAAAAACCCACACAAGCATAGGGAGAACATATCAAACGCCGCACAAAAAGACCCCTTGTCAGGGAATTGAACCTGAGACCTTTTTGCTGTCAGGCAACTCTGCTAACCAGTACACCACCGCGCTGCTCCTGTGCACATTATTTGTTTAAATTAATGTTATGATGTAACATGTCAATTTATATTGCTATAGAAACTAAAATTGTTTTGTTTGAAGGGAAAGAGTAAAAGTACAGTTTTTCAGACTGTTTTTTCATTTTAGCGATTTAGTTAGAAAAAAAAAAGAATATTGTTCTGCATGTCAGTCTTTTGTTATCTTTATAGATACCATAATAGACTTATGTGAGTGTGCCAGAAAGTCCATATGCTGTATATTTAGTTGCATTTACTCAATGCATTGTTGCTAAATAGGAAATGTATGTTTCTTCACCAGTGTACATTATTTTTTCAAGACTGAATGACCTGTAATGTTATCATGACTTTGTGCACTTTATTGATTATCTTTCATATTTTGTTTCATAAAAAGCTTTTAAGATGGCCTGCTATAGTAGTTTTACTATCCCCTTGACTGGAAGCCAAAGAATTGCAGGACACTGGTTTTCCTTTTGCATCATTAATTTTCACCCTCCAAGCCCCACAAACCCTCCTCAGCCTGATTAATTTTCACCCTAGCATGTAGCCCAAATGCTAATTAAGCAACTCAAGGGAGGCACAAGATTCATGAGCAGTACTGACTTCTGCCATTTCGATTCAGTGGAGAACAGAAATGTCACGACATCCTCTGGTTGTGTTCATGCAGTTTTCAAGCTGTAACACTACCTTTTTTCCATGATTTATTTCAAGAAACATTTTCCTATTTCTTCCCTTTTTTGTCCCTTAACAGCCCTGACATTCAGCTGGATTTTTAATGAGTATCCATCATTTGTGAAGCAAGATCTACGACGGTTTGTGTCTCAAGAGACAGGGAATCTTTACATTGCCAAAGTTGAACCGTCTGATGTGGGAAACTACACATGTGTCGTCACCAATACTGTTACAAAAACACATGTTCATGGTCCCTCGACTCCTCTTATACTGCGAACTGATGGTGAGTCACTGACAAGTAAAAACTGTCTAAAATTGTCCTTTCTTGTTATATAATTTTTAGTCACTATCCAAATTTGTAGCTTTTTTGACAAATGTCTTTAGGCTAGGTTAGGTTAGGCATTAACAGGGAAAACCGAAATCGACGAAAAATGGGAAACACTAGATATAAATACAAAAGACACTGTAAACACTATTAACCAACCATACAGCTGAAAACAATAAAGAACATATCACCAGTGAGAGCACTAACCAGTGAGAACATGACACAAGGACAAGGGGATCATGTGCTGGCCAAAGACAGGAAGTGAATGAAGAACAAAAACAAACATGAAACAAGCACAAAAAATCCTTACACATCTAATTGCACCCTTTTAAATCAACCTGAAATATTATATACTTCATATACTATACTATTATAGCTTTATATACTAGGTGTTGTTTACATTGATAGAATGTGATTAGAATGTCTTAATAGTTATATTTTTTGTTGTATGTCATCAACTTTTAGTGCACATAATTGCATAAAACTGTAGTAAAGGTATATACTACATGCTACAAATATATAGTTAATCTACTTCCATGTAAATGTTTTAATCATAATCTTTTAAAATATCGCTTTTTATAATAACATTAACATGGGGTGAGAACTCTATATCGCTTAAGTTGTGCTGTGCCTGAATTGACAAAAGCTTGGTGTGATGTAGCTATCAGAGATACCCTAAGCCTTACACAATCACTACACATAAATCCTCTTCATAAAATAACAACATAAAGTGACCTATCCAACAATCAAAAGAAATAGGGATAACAAACAACCAGAAATGTGATTTTTACCAACATATCATATAGCTGACTTTACATATTCCAACAAATTGTAAACCTATATGTATATTTAATTGATTTTTGCAGTCACTGTTCTTTAGGTGTTATGGGAGAATATGAACCAAAGATTGAAGTGCAGTTTCCAGATATTGCTCAAGTGGCTCAAGGTGCAACTGTTAAACTTGAATGCTTTGCTTTGGGCAAGTAAGTTTTATCGTGATTATTTAATGTAACTTACAAGTAAAAATTTACTTGTATGAAGATTTTGATTTTTGATTAATTGTTAACAGTAACAATTAACACAAAACTGTAATAAGATAAAATGTAATAAACACTTAATTTAATTTAACAAAGTAACATTTATGTATTAAGTACATTTCATAGACATTTTGTCCCTTAACAAACTGTTTTTATCTCACCATCAATCAAGTCCTGTCCCTTCTATAATATGGAGGCGTGTGGGCAGTGTTCCATTCTCCCGTAAAGTGGACATGAGAAAGGCCAGTGGCATTATGGAAATCCCATATTTTGAACAGGATGACGCCGGCACGTATGAATGTGTTGCTGAGAACTCCAAAGGGAAAAATTCTGTGCAAAGCAAGCTCTCATTTTATGGTAGGTTCCTATAAGCCACAAGCATATAATGACCTACATGACAATTTTGACAAATTTGTTTTAAGGTAAAGGTATATGTCATATTCATCCAGATTAAAAACTACCAGGAGATGACCTTGTACATCAGCTTAGCTGTGTGTGTGTGTGTGTGTGTGTGTGTGTGTGTGTGTGTGTGTGTGTGTGTGTGTGTGTGTAGCAGATGGGACAGTGTCTGACAGGTTAAAACTACTTTATTACATACAGTCTCATGTGCCATTCAGGAAATCTTTTAATGTTTCACCATGTGGATAAAGCACGCCGCTTGTTTTTATTAATTCTGATGATGTAATAGATGTGTAATAGGTTTTGGTATGAAAAACCTTTTGTGCTGTTTCAATTGTTTAGATTCCTAGAACCAGGTTAGTCATAAAAAAAATCCCAAAACATATTTTTCTACTTTAAATATACTTCATTCTGAGCTTTAATGAATTATGCCTGGGCTGATTCAGTTTGGTTTTAAATCAATCAGTAATAAGTGCGCTTGCATAAGCCATTATGTGCATTAGTATTTCAAGGTCATTTTCAATAATGTGTCTAAATCATAAAATTATAAAAGGTATAAATAGACATGAATAGACCCATATGCTTCCATCTAAGGATAGGTGGCCAGGAGGCATATGTAGAGAAGCCTATTTAATGTAGACTTTCAAATGAAGAGCTCACAACCTTTTTCCTCCATCACCACACTGACAAGGCCAAATTGCTCACATGCGACAGTTCCCTATTAGGTAAGTACCTGTAGGCAACAGAGCGCTGGGATTTATCCCTCCCTTATGGGAATGCTTGCTTGTGCTAGTATTCACATTAGCTTGTGTCTGCATTACTGCTGATGCCCAATGGCCCATTTCAAGAACAGCCTTTGCAGAGAATTCACAGATCATGTTTTATTGGCCTTTTAATCTTATATCCTCTATGATATTTAATGCAAAGGGGGAATTTTTTAGAGTAAAAAAAAGAACAAAATGTGCTTAGTTAGAAACACATCAGCAGTGAGTATATACTTTATATTTTTAAACAGTAGAAATATCCTTGAAGATCTTTCTTTATGACCTTTGTATCCCTGAGTCAATGGAAGATCATCTCATATTTTTAAACATGAATTAACCTAGGAATTGTCTCAAAGCCTCTACACGAGAAAGATTCTACACGATACTCAGTAATATATTCTGGAAAATTTTTTACTAAAAGATTTAGAAAAATCAAAGAAGAATTACATTAAATATTAACCTATTAACCTGTCAATTATTAATTATTTGCCATCGTATATACCTGTATATACCCGTCTCTCTAATTGTGTGTGGTATAGAGGACCATATCTGGTCAGGATTGAAGCGGCTCAAGAATTTTTAGTATTTTGCCATGATTTTCCATCAGTGCCTGCTGCTGTTACATTTACTCTCTTCTTGTCTTGGTCTATAAGTCAGCCAGAGTTATACAGTTGGGTATATGTCATTTCTGTTCATTAAAAATATTTATTTTTTTCACACTCTTTTTAAAAACGTTCTGTAGATAAAGGACAATCTGACCTAGCCAGTGCTGTGAGAATTCTATTTCAGTAGGATTAGCCTGCAAATTGGTGCTCTTGTCTTTCTTCCTCTTTGTCAATTTTTGCCTCTTTTTTCTCATTCCTTTCCCCTTCTTTTTCACTTAGGTGATAAAAATCTGTAATCTTATTTTGAAGTCCTGTGGAATTAAGCCTGTAAGACATTCGTCAGCATAGCCAGGGAATGTTCCGATCGATAAGCCTATCTCATGTTTATCACTTCCACTGGCAGCTGAGGGAGACACACTCACCATCCCTTTAAGATGCCTTTGTCTATGCTTGCATTTGCTTGATTAGCAGTCCGGTGTAGATGTTTATTCTACACCATTTTCATAGCAAGTTCAAAAATAAACTTTTTATCTTCATAATTATCAATTTTAACATAACTGTTTAGCATAAATCGTTTGATTGTTGAACGCTGTTGAGTGATGGTGCTAGTAACTAATAAGCATTAAAGAAATGTACTGTTATGACTAATATGAACAGACTGTGTATATATAAATACGTCAATCATAGATTTCATAGAATCTTTTCTCAGTTAGCTACAATATCTTGCCTTTGGGCTGTGTGTGTTACTCAGGATCTTGATTTACACCCGGGGTTAAAGTAAATACTCTTTCAGCAGGTAAAAGATCTGTAGAGACAAGTCAAGAGGGAAAAACAGCATTGTAAAGGTTATGCTGTACCATAGATTTTATGGTAACCATAAAAGTTACCATAGATGAAAATTCACTAAAAGCACACATTTTAAAGGAGAATCTACAATGTACCATTTTTACAGCAATTATTGTTTAAACAACATACATGCTATGTACTTGCTATGCAAGGAAAAATAGAATAATGTCATAAAAAGCAAAATCTAATTTGTAAATATGACGTTTTTGTTTATTTATCTGAGTATGCTCTTGGGCATTTGCTCAATAACTAAGCAGATTTAAGTTACATGCTTTTATAAGATAGTTATAATGTATATTTTAAGCAAAAAGCATATTTATAAATAGGATTTAAAGAAGTTAATGGTATAGATAATAAACTATTGAATAACCAATGCAGTCAAACAGTATACTATACAATATTTTGGGAAGTGGAAGCCTAGTGGTTAAGACCGGGGTTCCCACCGCCACCAAGCCATCACTTTGGGCTCTTTGGGCCTTTAACCCTCAATTGCTCAGTTGTAAGACCAAAGTTGGATAAAATGCCTGTAACTGTATTTTTATACTGTTTATGTATAATGAAAATATTTGCTTTATCTTGAGCGTATTGCTTAGTTCATGTGTATCAGCACGTATTTGCCTCAGTACAAAGTGACTATATACTGTATATGCATCAAACAGTTAATTATGGATAATATCCTATAGTACAGTGTTCGGCCTAGTCTTGCTGCTTTAAATATTTTGTGCTTTCAACAAGACTAATATTTCTTCCCTCTTGGTTTTTTGTTGTGCAGCTCCTCCACAGATGATTGAAAAACCACAGGATATACAAAAGGCTATTGATGATTCTTTACTGTGGGAGTGTATGGCTATAGGTAAACCCAAACCCTCCTATAGGTGGATGAAAAATGGAGAAAACATAGAACCTACAGAGGTTTGTTATGTATCAGAACACTTTTGTATTAATAATATTATAAATTTGTTTTAATCCTGTGTGATTTAAATATAATACTTTCTATCTATAAGGACCACAAACAACAAAACACAAAGAGCAATAATTCTGGAACATTTGAGAAGTAGCTTTATAATTTATCATGCATAATAAAATCCTCCAACAAATGTACCTGTGTATAATAACATACAGCCCATTATCTTGTACAATTTGATTAATATCAATCTCATGAGACTCTTCGCAGTGGTTAACGATACATTTGTTTTTCCCTCTAGGGCTTTTATTACCTTTCTCAACTGTCAACTGTGATTCAAGTAGTTTTATCGATGTATTTGTGACATTTTGCACTAATATACACAACTGCAGACTTTCTTAACAATGCTTTAATGGGGAAATGGTGCAATGGTGAAATGTTGCTGTTATGATTAAACACAAGCGAGAACCAGACTTCGAGAACATGATTTATTCAAAGATAATACAAACTTAACACAAACAGTAACACAATGTACTAAAAGAAAATCGTACATTAATGCTGATCTAAAGATACAATATTTAACTTAGACATGAAAATATATTCTCAGACAAGACGAAGATCTAGACACGAACAAATAATTATAACGTGCTCACCTTAAATAAGCGCCATCTAGTGATGGTAGAAGTAGGGCATGAATTATAACAGTACCCCCCCTCCTTGAAAAAACACCCTCTGGAGCGAGAACCAAGGCAAAGAGAGGGGCGTGAATTGAGACAAAGAGCGGGGCAAGAACCGAGACACTGAGACTTAATGGCGGGCTCAGAGGGGTGATGACTGCCAAACAATTTCAGCATTCGTGCAGAAGTAATCAACAACGAATGCGTTATTACTACTGGGGATCAGGAAATCTCGTGAGAACGCCTCAAAGTGTTCACGACACTGTTCAATAAATTTTCTGTACCATCATACCTCTCTTGAAGCTTGAGGAAGACTTGAACAACCGTCCAAACCGGAGGCGGAGCGTGTGACACGGTGTGTGGACGGACATCCAAAAAAAACCTAATTTCTGTTAGCGGGTAGTACCTGCACGTGTCTCGCTGGCTCCATGTTTGGGGCGGATTATTCTTTTATGATTAAGCACAGGCAGGAACCAGACTTCGAGAACACACTTTATTCAAAGGTAATACAAACTCAACATCATCTTCTTCTCCTTTCGGCTGCTCCCGTTAGGGGTCGCCACAGCGGATCATTCTTCTCCACCCTACCCTGTCCG
>JAOTRA010000012.1:1601193-1614022 GCA_026260255.1 Pseudolaguvia tuberculata | reverse complement strand
CAGATTCAACTAAGTTTTCTAACAGGAAGTACACAAAGTTACAATCCTACCTTACCAGAAGAGAAGAATTCAGTAAAGCTTAAAGCACGCCTATGGTCAATTTAGAATCATCAATCGTACAAATCGGACACTGTACAAATTGTGAATAAAAACAGAATGCAATTAAGTGGAAGTATCAAATTTCAGGAGTTTGTCAGAAAAAAATTGTAAATAATTTGAAGTTATCATCATCCATAGTGCATAATATCATCCAAAGATTCCAGTTGGACATGATCCAGAAGATCAGGTGTTTTCTTTGGGCCATGATTTAAAATGGACTGTGCCAAAGAAAAACTGTTACGTGGTCATACAAATCAAAATTTGAAGTTCTTCTCAGGAAACTGTGACACCATTTCATCCAGATTAAAGAGGACAGGGACTGATGGTATGGAGTTGCATGAGTGAGTGTGGTAACATGACAATCCCAGACCACATACTGCATAAATTACAACATCAAGGCTGCATAGAAGGGTCCAGGTACTGAAATGGCCAGCTTGCAGTCCAGATCTTTCACCCATGGAACACATTTGGCGCATCATAAAGAGGAAGATGTGACAAAGAAGACATAAGACAGTTGAACAACTAGAAGCGTGTATCGGACAAGAAAACTTGAGCAGCTTGTCTCCTCAGTCCCCAGACGTTTGCAGACTTGCAGAAGAGGGGATTTAACATAGTGGTAAACATGAATTTGTCCCAACTTTTTTGAGATGTGTTGATGCCATGAAATTTAAAATCAACTTATTTTTCCCATACATGATAGATTTTCTTATTTTAAACATAAATATTGAAATTTGAAACTTCCACTTCATTGCATTCTGTTTTGATTCACAATTTAATGTGTCGTAACTTTAAAATCGGGTTTGTAATGTTTTTGTACTGTAGGAGAAAACTGTAAGCGAACACCCACACATGCAAACTCCACACAGATCCCTTGCCCTGTAGTCAAACCCAGGACCTTGTTTTGAGGCAACCGCGCTAACCACAATGCCAACCCAGACTCTATTATCTTTAATATTCTATATTATATTTTTATTATATACTTCTGTGTTAGAATATTATTTATTATCAGTTAAAATTTAAGAACTAAATTCTTTACGATGCACATTAACTACAGATACATGTTACCAACAGTCATAAAAAATACCTTTTAATTGTCTTTTTATATTTTCTGTTTCCTTTAGTTCCCAGGGTCACGCCAGCAAATGTAAGTGGAGGTGGTGGAAGCCGATCAGAATTAGTTATCACTTGGGAGGTAAAAAGAACACTGTACAAATGTATGTGTATATATGTGGTGTAGTAATTTAGTCCAGGTGTGCAGACAAATTGGATTCCATGGTAATCATGTTTCTAGAACACATTGTATTTTATTATATATTACATGTTGTGCTGACTAAACTGGAGCCAAGGTTGTCCAGAACACATTAATAGGGATGCCTCAGTGACTGTGGCCTTTGGCCAAGTCCCAGCAAACTCAGCTACTGAGGGATGATTATGTTGAACGCTGAACTGAAGTCTATGAATAGCATCCATACATAAGTGTCCTTATTGTCCAGGTGTGAGAGTGCAAGTTTTAGGGTGGTGGTAATGGCATCATCTGTGGATGGGACAATACACAAACTGCATAGGGTCCAGTGATTGTGGCAGTAGGTTCTTTATGTGCCTCAAGACAAGCCTCTCGAAGCACTTCATGATGATAGGTGTGAGTGCAATGGGACGATAGTCATTGAGACAGGACACTGAAGATTTCTTTGGTCTTGGGTCAATGGGGGTGGTCTTTAGGCAGTGCTACTCAGGGAGCTATTGAAGGTGTCTTCCTCACATTCTGTGGTGAGACAGGAGGAGTTCAGTGAGAGGAGGGATGGTCTTCCTCACTGAGACATCATTGTGTGCCTCAAACCATGCGTAGAAGTGCATCTGGAAGGGAGACATCACTGTTGCAGGCAGGTGGAGTAGTCCTGTAGTTAATGATGGTCTGGATACCCTGCCACATGTGCAGAGGCCCTTTTCCAAAAGTGTCCATGAATTCTGAGTGTGCACATGCGTTGCTTCTCTGATGGCACAAGCCAGTTTGGCTCTAGTGGTTTTGTCACCAGCTCTGAGGTCGAGTCTCCAACTTGACCTCTGCAGTCATCCAGGGCTTCTGTTTGTGTTGTCAGCTTGATAGAATTATACATTGTATGGATTGTATCTTTAAAAAATTGGTATTGAGTACAATTCAATCATACTGACTACTGAACAGAGCACCTCTTCATAATGAACTCTCAGAGGATTTGAGAAATAGAATTGTTACTAGGCAGGTAACACAAAATCGTACAATGACCAGGGTCATAAAGAGATTTCCAAGTTGCACTCATAACTTTTCTGTAGCAAGAAATCCTGCAAACAGTTTGCTAATGACAATTTGTCCATGAACATAATTTTCTGTAACATTGTACTGTAGTCTAATGATAAACTTGTATGGCTCAGCTGCTGTCCAGCATGTGTAGTGATATGCTGTTAAGGAATACCAAGAAAATTATCTCTTGCCTACAGTTAAGCATGGTGGTGGTAGCTTCATGGGCTGGGGCTGCATGAGTGCTTCCATGCACTACACAGTTTTGACATGTTCACATCAGGTGTGCTTTAGTTGACAGTAATGGCTGTAGGTTAAGTTCTTTTCAGAAAACAGTGGAGAGGATATTTAGTAAATATAGTCAAAATATATCCAACTTTCATTTCTATAGTATTATGCTTTGAGAAGATGTACAAAAATGTTTTTTGAATTACTCACTTTTGTTTAATACATTTAGATGTGAATTATTGTTTGAAGATTAATGATTTAATGAGTTTTCTGTCAATAATTACGTTTATGTTCTAGGGTGTAACATGACAAAGGGTGTGTTAAAATGTTTTTGTTAACAAATCTTGGAGAGGTGTTGCTTTACATACAGTATTATGCTTTGCAGCCTGTTCCTGAGGAACTTCAAAACGGCCCAGGTTTTGGCTATGTGGTTGCTTTTCGGCCATATGGAACCACAGGGTGGATGCAGGCTGCTGTTCCTTCTGCAGAGGCTTCCAAATACGTTTTCAAGAATGACAGTATCCAGCCATTCTCCAAGTTCCAGGTCAAAGTGGGTGTCTACAATAACAAGGGTGAAGGCCTTTTTGGCCCAGTTGTCACCATCTACTCAGCTGAAGAAGGTAAATACACAAAGTATTTTGCACAAATAACCATACTGTTCTATTTATCATACATCTAGCAAGTTTTATTGTAGCCTTTATCTCCTGGAGGTAATATAAAATAATAAGAATCATGGTACAAGCTTAGACCAAAATGGCCATACTAAATATACCATTTTTCCAATATATAATTTCAACGAATTCTAATGAATTTCTTAGAGCAACTGAGCTTATTACACTAGCAAAACAACTTCATTAACTACATTCATTCATTCATTCATTGATCTTCTAACTTGCTTATTCGGGGTCACTGGGGTCTGCTGGAACCTATCCATCATATGGTCATACATATACAAACAACCATACACACACTCCTATAGGCAATGAATCACCAATCAACCTAATGTACATGTTTTTGGACTGTCAGGAAACTGTAGTACCCGAAGAGAACATGCAAACCCTGCACACAGAAAGACCTCTTGCCTAGGAATTGAACCTGGGACCTTCATGCTGCAACTTCATTGACTTTTAGATTACATTATGACAATTTCAAATATTTCAAATTTCAAATATTTACTTATATTAAAGCTGTAATAATGACTTCTTTCATCTCAGAACCTGCCAGAGCACCTACACGGGTAAGAGTTCAGAGTCGTTCTGCATCAGAGGTAGAAGTGACGTGGAAAACTCTTCCATGGAGCACAAACAGAAGACGCATTCTCGGCTATGAGGTATTAGAAAAAATATCATTTATTTGAAATGATTTGGCAGAATGTACTAGATTTTACCGTATTACATTAGTCTTATTAAATTTAAATTAATTTAAATGTTCCTCGCATTTGTACATTTTTTATGATTTCACAGGTTTACCACATACAATATACATATAAAACACGTATACCATGTCATCCGTCCTTCCATAGTATAATTGATGTTATTTTAGTTAAATATCTGCAAAATATGTAAAGCAGTACTACGCACATTTATGAAAATTTGTAATAAAACCCCTATGTGTATATCAGTTTGTCTTCTTTTAGTTACATGCTGTTACTGTTTGTATTTTGTGATAATCTTTGTATCACTGTTTTTAGGTTTTATGCTAGTCCACAGTTTTGAACACATGTTCTTTTTTCAGGTTTCATTTTTACATTATTTCTGTATCACAAATACACTAAAGCTGGCCATTCAATATTTGTATGGTGGCTATGCAAATTTATACCTGAAACATTTTTTATTGTTGTCAATGTTTACTGCTCATAATGCATATAAGTGTGAGGTGGCTGACCAAGCTCCGCCCCTCATGCAGCGTCAGCAGGAGACGCTCCGCCCCCCATGCAGCGTCTGAATTACATTCATGAATTACAGGAGCAAGTGAGAGCTTTGACCATGCCCTCCACCGCATCAGCGCAGTCACCTCCAGCTGCTCATTGCGAAGTATTGTTGCCCTAGGCCTTTACCGCTGTGATTTAGCGCTGTGATTACTCTACTTGGACTACTCTTTGGATTTTTGACTTTTGGTTTACGGACTTTTGACTTCTCTCTTGGATTACGGATTTTGTATATTGTTTGCCTTCCCTCATTCCCCCCTTCCTATCTATAATATAATAAAGTGATCTTCTGCATTATGGATTCCGCTGATTATTCACAGGCAGCCCGGTTACAGTTTGTAATCTCGTCTCTGTCAGCGTGTCTTAGTGTTTTGTTTACGTTTGAGCACTGTATATATCACGGCACCACTGTTTATAAATAAACCCCTCACTACTTCACTGCATTCATGGATCCGGCTCTCTTCTCTGTCATCACCGTATCGTTACAGAATCACCCACCTACCACGGATCCAGAGGGAAGTAATTGGATGAAGGACTCTTTTCTTAAACCGTTCAGCCCTGAGTTTTTGTCGGCACGTCTAGCTATGTTATTGCGAGCATTTAGTGCTACGGAGACTAACCTGCTAGTTACCGCTATCCGGCTACACACACAGGTGGTGCAACCGCTTACCGGACAGGCTAACCTCCTAGTCCGAGTGCTTGCGCTGACACCTGCAGGTAAGCATCTCGTCCCACCTAAGCAATTCAACAATAATTAGGAACATTGTCAGAACTTTATTGACCAGTGTTGGCGTTATTTCGCACACGCTCATCAGTTTCCGACGGTAAAAACTAAGTGTGAATTCTTTGCATTGTTATTATGTGACGAGGCATTGCTGGCGCTAGCTGCCGTTTGGGACTTATACTGGTGGCAACCTGTGGACATAGAGCATTTTGTACACTGGATTTCGGAGGTCTTTTCGGGACCTATCGAGCCAGGGTCTGTGTATGCATCAGAGCCCTCTGCGTCTGCATCAGAGCCCTCTGCATCTTCATCTGAGCCCTCTGCGTTTGCATCTGAGCCCTCTGTGTCTGCATCAGAGCCCGCTTTGCAAGCCTCTGACTCCTCGTCTTTTTCAGCCTCTGACTCCTTGTCTTCGCCAGCCAATGAGTCCTCGTCTTCGTCAGCCTCTGAGTCCTCATCTTCACCAGCTTCTGAGTCCTCGTCTTCACCAGCCTCTGAACTTTCGTTTTTGCCTGCCTCTGAACTCTCGTCTTTGCCTGCCTCTGAACTCTCGTCTTTGCCTGCCTCTGAACTCTCGTCTTCGCCTGCCTCTGAACTCTCGTCTTCGCCTGCCTCTGAACTCTCGTCTTCGCCTGCCCATTCAGAGTCCCCTTTGGTCTCTCCTGAGTCCCTCTCGGCCCCTCCTGAGTCCCCTTTGGTCACTCTCGGTCCCTCTTGAGTCCCCCTCGGGCCCTTCCGAGTCCCCCTCGGTCCCTTCAGAGTCCCCGTCGGTCCCTCCAGTCCCTCCAGCGTCCCTCTTGGTCCCGCCTACGGAGTCCTTCAGTGTCTCCCGTTTTGCCCATGGACAGTTCTCGGGCACGCGCTCCCCTAGAGACTATGGACTTAGTTTATTTCCCTGTTTATGTTTTTGTTTTAGTGTATTTTTGATATTACCTTTGCAATAGGTAATATCAATACCTTCTCCTCGCGTTATCGGTGTACTTTCTTCTCCCCTGTCTGTCTCCTTCCACAGTTCTTCGTTTGGCCCCTGTCTGTGTCTCTCCTTCCTGGCTCTTTCCCCTGTTTCATGCGTGTGCCTTTTTCCCTGGTCTTCCCATTTTGCTCTGGTTTCTGTCTCTTCTGTGTTCCCTGGCTTTCTCCCTGTTTCAGTTTTTTTTTTCTTTCCCCGTCCTTGTTGCTCCCTGGTGCAACTGGTTTTGCCTGCCCGTTCTGTCTTTTCTCCCTTGTCTGTTTTTTTGGTTGTGTATTTTGGAGGCGTCCTTTAGAGAGTGGGGCTATGTAAGGTGGCTGACAAAGCTCCGCCCTTCGCGCAGCATCAACAAACGAAGCTCTGCCCCCCATGCAGCGTCCGCAGATGAAGCGCCACCCCCATGTGTAGTGATGACGTAATATTTAAGGCGACGCCCCGGTATGCGCGTTGTGGGGATTGAAGTAAAGTAAATAAACCCCTCACTACTTCACTGCATTCATGGATCCGGCTCTCTTCTCTGTCATCACCGCATCGTTACAGAAAGGCCTCTTTTTTATTCAATACCTCTTTTTTATTCAAACTTCATCTACATAAGGTGTACCTGTAGTTGTAATTACAGGTACAAGTAATTATAAAATAAAGCAAAAGCAACAAAAAGCAGATTGACAGAAAACAGGTCAAAAAAGAAGTGAGAAACAAAGTCCAAAAAGATACCAAACACGAAATTATTGAAAACCAAACTAAATTGAATAATCCAGCAAATGGTAAGCAAACATTACAACTATTTATAGAGAAATAAATTAACTTTGTGGCTAGAACGAAACCCAGGTTCAAGAGTGCAAAGGGTAGTAGCGGTGGCAGTGCGGGGCATGAGAGTACCCCCGCTCTATGAACGCCTCCAGTGAAAGCCTGCAATGGGTGGGATCGAGGACAAACTTAGAAGGGATCCAGGTCCTCTCCTCTGGTCCATAACCCACCCAGTTCAAGCCCATGGCCAAGGAGTCTCCGAATGGTATAAGTTTATCCTCCTTCGATTGTCGGTAGAGGGGAGGTGGACAGGTAAATGGAGACTGTAAGGAGGAAACTAGACGTCAGAGCTGCAAGTCATGAAAGGTGGGGTTTACGCGGCGCATGCTTGACAGGAAAAGAAGCCTGACCGTACAGGGGTTGATGACCTTAACAATTGCGAAAAATAAGGAATAATTGCGTTCCAAGGGGGAGAGCCGGTGGGAGAAATATCAGTGGAGCTTGGTGAGGCTCCTTTAGGACAACATGGAGAACATGGCTCCCATCCTGGTCTCTGTTGCATCAACCCTGACTAAACCGATAGCCTTGAGTAAACTGTTGCACCGGATCTGGGATGTTCAGAATGGGACAGGTGAAAACCTGTTTTTGAGGCTAGAGAAGGCCTGAGCAGCTTGGGGCTTCCACCTTAAAGGAACCTTGGTCTTGGTAAGGGCTAGCAGCGGAGCAGCGAGAGAGCTGAAGTTCCTGATCACTCCTATAAAAGTTGGTGAATCCTAGCAACATCTTTAGTGCCTGTCTAGAAGTCAGAGTGAGTCTCTGACCACAGACACCTTGGTGGGTTCCATCTGAATCAAAGAAGACGCACTCCTGAACCCCAGGAAAAAGATGGAGGTCTGGCATTTTTCTGCCTTGTTTTACGATTTATTTTTCAGCAGCCACTGGAGGATTTGACGGACAGGACTGAATTGTGTTCCCTAGGGGATCAAGAGAAAATATTCCTTGCAAGGTTTTTTCCTAATCCCACTCTGTGGTTTTTCCTTGCCACCATGGCCTCCAACTTGGTCATCAGATACTGTGAGTTTTCTGAAATTGGCAATTATCAATTATCTTTTTCTTTCATTTATTCATTCACTCATTCATCTTCTTACCTGCGTATTCCCTAGTTCAAGGTGTCAAAGGTCTTCTGGCTTCTGGCAGGGGTACACCCTGGACGAGTCACCAATCCATCACAGAGCAACACATAGACAAACAATCACTCACACACACATTCACTCCTATGGACAATTTAGAATCACCAATCGACCTAATATGCATGGGGTTTTTTTGGACTGTGGGAGGAAGAAGCCATTGTAAAATGTGTTGTACATCATTCAAATCAATATAATTTTATTTGTATATGTTTTTGAACTGTGGGAGGAAACCAGGATACCCAGAGAAAACCCATACATGTTCTTGCATATCCAAAACTTACAGAAGAAACACAAAGAATCAAACCCGGGATATTCGTGCTGTGAGCAGAGTGTGCTAATCACTATGCCACCGTGCTGTCCACATAACTTATTATGTCAATTAAAATGTCATGCCAATGATCGGATATTTGTTGAATACACCTTAATGTCCGCCCATGCCACAGCTATTTAGGAAGACTAGACTGTATGTCAGATTATTACAAAAAATGTTCTATAGTAACCGATGAGGTAGTGGAGTTAACACACTTTTGTTCTAATCCTCGCTCTTTAGTTGAGATACTGGGAAAAGAAGGAAAAAGAAGACATGGCTAGTGTGTTAAGGACATTGGGAAATCGGACATCAGTGATTATTCAGGGGTTAAAAGGAAGTAGCACATATTATATCACAGTGAGAGCCTACAATACAGCTGGGGCAGGACCACCAAGTGTGGTTGTCAATGTGACCACTAAGAAACCTCGTAAGTACAAAATTTATTTGCATTGAATGAACAAATCTGAATTAAAGTACATTGTTGAATACTAAATTAGACATTTTAAATAGTCATGACATTTGTAGTTCTGGTTCATAGAAGCATCTTTTTTTGCTTTCAGCGCCCAGTCAGCCTCCAGTAAAGGTTATGTGGAACACCTCCAACTCCAAGATCATACTGAATTGGGAGCAAGTAAAAGCTCTGGAGAATGAATCTGAAGTCATGGGATATAAGGTATCATTAAATGTGTATTAATTATTTAACATAATAGCTATTGAAATTTACATGCTTACCATTTACATGCTTATTCCAATAACAATTTGTGTAAACATCCTGTTGTGTATATTTAGTAGCAAACCGTGCATTTGGTTCCTGGGCCTTCACCTCTAATTACACCTCTAAATACTAGCACCATCATGTCGCAATTGTAGAAACCATCAATGCTATACAGACACGCATTAGAACACAATGTTTCTTAGTTTCTTTCTTTAATGCCACAATTAAATTGCAAACCTCTACACTACCACTGCACCAACAAACATCTGTAGATGTTCAGAATCAATATTTATACCTAATTTATATCTATATCTAATCAAAAACATTAATACATTTAATAATATGTAATACATTTAAAGCCTGTAAGTCAGTGTTAAAGACTCATTTTTAAGTATGTCTAAGAAAAAAATGGTGACACATAGAAACTGGAATCTGACAGGACAACAAATAGAACAGCCACAGCCGAGAGAAACACTACAAAATTAAGAGAATAACTCTTGTGAATAAATGAATACAATTCATTGGAACTTATTACAGTTCAGGTTTTTCATTTTAATTGAATTTCATTTTCTTTACAAATGTTTGTTTTACATTCTGAATAGATTTTGTAAGAGAAATCTTTACTATTGTATCTTTCCCTTTTGTTGAATATTTAGGTTAATTTTCTATTGTGATTTGCTTTAGGTTATGTACAAGCAAAACAGACACAGTCCCCCCAGAGTAATGGAGACCAACACCACATCAGTAGAGCTGTCTTTGCCTCCAGATGAAGAATATATCATTCAGATCAAGCCCTTTGGAGAAGGAGGAGAGGGAAGCAGCAGTAAACAAATCACAATCCCAAGAATATCTGGTATGTATTTCCCTATCATTTAAAAAACATTTCATCCTAATACTAAAAAATATCTTAGTAGTATACTAAAAAATATCTAGTAGGCGGCGCATTGGTGTAGAGGATAGCACGGTCGCCTCACAACAAGAATGTCGATTTCCGGCGGGGATCTTTCTGTGCCGAGTTTGCATGTTCTCTTTGCACTTGCCTGGGTTTCCTTCGGGTAATCCGGTTTCCTCCCACAATCCAACAACATGCAGATTAGGTTCATTGGTGATTCCAAATTGTCCATAGGAGTGAATGTGTGTGCGAATGGTTGTTTGTCTATGTGTTGCCTTGAGATGGACTGGTGACCCTTCCAGGGTGTACCCTGCATGTTGCTCTATATACGCTGGGATAGGTGCCAGCAGACCTCCTTGACCCCGAATTAGGGAATAAACGGGCAAGAAGATGAATGAATATCTTTAGGTGGCGCGGTGGCATAGTGGTTAGCACAGTCGTCTAAAGACGGTCATAAGTCCTGGTCGGGAACCTTTCTGTGTGGAATTTGTCCAAAAATATGTACATTAGGTTCATGGGTGATTCTAAATTGTGCAGAGTGTGAGTGGTTGGTTGTCTATGTGTAGCCCTGCAATGAATTGGTGACCCATCCAGGGTGTACCCCTGCCTCTTGCCCTATGTATGCTGGAACAGGCTTCAGCAAACCCCTGAGACACCGAATTTGGAAAAAGCGGGTAAGAAGATGAATGAATGAATGAATGAATGAATGAATGAATGAATGAATGACCATGAGTATAAATTACAGGCAAATATAATATATCTAAAAATCTTATTTGCTAACATTTAAAAAATTAGGAGTACAGATATATTTATTTAAATCTTATATTATATACAGTACATAGATTTTTCAAATTGTTATTCAAACCTTAAAAAAATACAACACAATAAAAATGTTTTAATGCAATAAGCATTGCATTAGTTTCCCACATTTAGACAAAAAAGGTCTAAAGTCTGTAGAATGTTTTTTACAGGAAAATAATTTTGACTACAGTAGTCAGTACAGACAAATGTTTTTATGCAGACATTAGCAAATTTTTCACAGATATTTAATGTCCATTTTTACTTTGAATTCCTTCAGGTCCCAACGCAGTTGGATCCGCATCCAGCGTGTCTACTCTCTCAGCCCTAAGCACAATAGCTTTGTCATTCACAGCCCGGACATCTTTATGACGCAGATCACAATCTACAATCTTCAAATGACATGATTAAAAAAAGAGACTAAGATTGATAAAAATCACCCAAAATGGGTTAGCATTTTCCAATGCTGTTCATCTTGAAATTGTTGTTACCAAAGCTAAACGTGCTCAAACACTTGCTTTTATTTAGTTTAAATACACTTTACTAACTGATTTAACACAAGAGGTGTTAGCCTTTGTTGAGGACTCTTGAAAACTGTTTAAATTTCTTCTGCAGACATTTAGCAAGTTCATATTACTATCCCATAAAATATGTTTCCACATCGTGTCTGTTGTTTGCCTTTTGCGTGCCTCGTCACATGTTTTTTACACTCCTCAGGTTCTTAAAAAGCCTTAACTTATATTTGCTGTCTCCCAGCAGGCTATGCTAATGCATAGAGAGATTGCACAGAACGCATCACATTGGGTAGAAAGCTGGGTCTTGGTCAACTTGGATTTTGGATTTCCATTTTGGGTGTTGGGGCTATTATGCCTAGTCCATCATTTCTATTTTTCTATCTTGTATCATGGCTTAAGGGCAATACAGTTTATCATGTAGAAGGGCCATGAATCACATTTAGATATAGTATACTTAATCTGCTGCTGACATTTCAGTTCTCTTTTCAATGCCATTTGGGATTAAGTCCTTATATCTAACGCATAATGTTTGTGAGGTGAAGGTTAATATAGGCTACTTTAAAATGATCAAAGATCAACAAAAAAAGATAGAAAATGTTTTTGTATATTTCAGATTGTTTATATTCAAGGAAACATTAGCAGAAAAATGTTTCCTAAAAATTTTGTTTTTTTACATGAAAAAAAAGATAAGAACTGTTTATTCCTGGATAAGTGTCGCTTTGCATGTTGATGTATTCTTCTCCATTTTCGTTTATTTGTTATTGATTGAATGGCTTACAATCATGCAATTGTGAGTGCCGAAATAAGAATTATTGTTACCAGAGATTTGTGTATATGTTTGTATGTTTTCTGTCTCTTTTTTTCTCCCCTTGGTGCTTTACAACAAAGTACTTAACATTTAGAACTATAAAAACTAAAGATTATTTTATTTGCTGCTGTTTGTTTTTACCGGATCAGAGAATAAATGGGTTGTTTGTAACAGTTGATGAGTCTTAATTATTTGTCAATATATATTGTCAATATGGGGTTAAAAAGAGATTCACAAATATAAGATGAAGGTTTCAGGTATTTTAATTGCTATTTTTAAACAATTTAATGTAAAGAAAATTTTCTGGATGTGTTGGTAACACAACTCACTGTTGTGTGGTAGAAGGCATTAATATGCATTTCTTGTCTGGAAAGGAAATGAAACCTTTGGTATAAATGTAGTGAATGTTTAGATAACCCCACAGTGTGAAATAGTCTCTGATCACTGTCTCGTTTTGTCTAAAATATCCCTTAGTCAGAATGTACACGTAGCCTCATGTTACCGCATGAAACGTACATTTACATCTATGACTCACCAAAATTTTATAAACCGTCTCACAGATTTATCCACTAAGATTGGATCACCGTTGGATCACATGGAACTCGACCAGGCAACGGATTACCTAGAATCTACT
>JAOTRA010000012.1:1590682-1601093 GCA_026260255.1 Pseudolaguvia tuberculata | reverse complement strand
CATTCATCAGCTGCTCAAAATACTCTCTCCACCTTCTCAACACACTCTCCTCACTAGCCAAAACATTTCCATCTGAAGTAATCATAATCTACAGGTCATAATATCATCCAAAGATTAAGAAAATCTGGAACAATCTGTGCGTAAGGGTCAAGGCCAGAAGACCATACTGGATGCCTGTTATCTTCTGACCTTAAGACGGCACTGCATTACATACAGGAATGCTACTGTAATGGAAATCACAACATGGGCTCAGGAATACTTTCAGAAAACATTGGTGGTGAACACAATGCATCGTGCCATTCGCTGTTGCCGGCTAAAACTCTACAGGTCAAAAAAAGAAGCCATATCTAATCATCCAGAAGCGCAGGCATTTTCTATGGGTCAAGGTTCGTTTAAAATGGACTGTGGCAAAGTGGAATACTGTTCTCTGGTCAGACAAATCAAAATTTGAACGACAAATGATTAAAATATTCCAAAACTTGAGCAACATGTCTCCTCAGTACCCAGAAGTTCGCAGACTGTTTTAAAAAGAAGAGGAGATTCCACACAGTGGTAAACATGGCCTTGTCCCTACTTTTTTCAGATGTGTTTTCTCTTAAAATGATAGATTTTCTCAGTTTAAAAATTTGATGTTATCTATGTTGAAATGTGAAACTTCCACATCATTGCATTCTGTTTTTATTCACAATTTGTACTTTTGTTGGAATCGGGTTTGTATTCTTCTACAGGGTAAGTGTGGCTTGATCTGTTTCAGTACATTCTTCCATAGGAGCTCATTCCCTTGGCTGACTGCAGCTTGCCAGAGTAGGGTACTGTTGGTTTATGAACAGTGAATTTTCCTTTCTGCTTGCACAGCGTGATTATAAACAGTGTTACCATAGCAAAGCTGGGATCCTTGCTCAGGAACCCAGCAGTAGTGACTCGGTGGTGCAGGGAATTCAAATCACAGTCTTCAGATTAGCATCCCAACATCTTATCCACTGCGCTACTAGTGAACAATCGATGAAGATTTTTTTTAAGAAGTATGGGGAATAAAGAACAAAACTTCACAATTCACTGAAAACACACTGAATCTCCCACACACTTAGTCGCCACTAGCACAACCAAAAGTGCCAATATGTGAAAACTCCTCAACTCTGATCAAATTAAATTTTCACAATATATTCAAATATTCAACTAAAAATAAAAATAACTTGATAGTGATTAATCAAAATAAAAGAAGTAGAACAGGAACAAGACAAAGCAGACAAGAATTAGAGCAAAATATTGTTTATAGAAGTAGAGCGAAATATTAAACCATTATTATTCAAATAACGATTTAAACTTATCAAATAATAATTCAGTTACATTTAAAGAAACACAAACAAGTATAAGGGACTTTTACTTCTAAAACACTTTGTGATTTAGCTTTATAGCAAAAATGTTCTATGTAGTGCCACGCTGATTAGTTTTAACATGCTTTGTGAATATGGACACCCAACAAGATTTCCGATAATACACACGCCTTCACAAAGAAACTGTCGTGCGCGGTAAACTCAGCTTTACGACAGTCAGTGACTCAAAAGTAGCGCGACGGTGAATTTTTTTGTCGGTTCTTACCGCAGGAGACGGCTATGTAAGGGAATATTTACGGTTATACACGAAGTGAAGATCGTGCGTGTGATTTTTGTTTTATTACCGTGTTTCATTTATTACAAAACTTTTGTTTCTAAGGTCCAGTGAATGGAAAACAAAAGTTTTGTTATTATCATGTGACGTGATCCGCATGTGGCGCTAAATTTTGGCTAATCTGTCGGCATATTTACACCCTCTTGTTTGATTTCAGCGTACAAATCGTTTTTTGTAACATGCCTCAACCGAAATATAGAAAGATTGCAGTTTTGGGCTATCGATCTGTCGGTAAGTGTGGATTTAGAATGTATATTTGACTGTTTTTATTTGCTAACTAGGATAATAGCAAGCCAAACAGTCACGTTGACTTCGCCCTTTCGGTGCCTCTGACTTTCTTAAAAATTTACATCGAACTGCTTTCTGTCGAGAAACACTCTCATACACTCTGGTGATCGTTGATACGCACTAAAAGTTGTTAAAATGTATTAAAGCGTTTCTACATTTTTTAAATGTAATTTTAGCTAGCTTGCTAACTGACCCTGCTCATAAGCTCACGCGCGCACACGCCGTGTAGTTTTCAGTGTTGTGAAAGGCTGGATTGAGGATTTGAGTCATGTTAAATATCATTATTCTTTAACCAGTTGGATAGAAACCCTCTTTTTAATAAATGTTGATAAGTGACGTTTAATTACTTTTGCATCAGGAAAGTCTTCACTTACTATTCAGTTTGTGGAAGGACAGTTTGTAGACGCGTACGACCCTACAATTGAAAACAGTAAGTATAATTCTGTTGTGCTACTTTTTTTTTTTTTTTTTTAATTTGAACTGTTTTTGAATTTATTTCCTTTATATCACGTGAGATTGATCGGTCCGGCGTGAAATCCTTATGCGCAGAATAGAATTTTCTTTACTTCTCAAACTGTATAGGAAAAAAACAAGATACTGAATGAAAGGCCAATATCAAGCGTAAATATTAAGTGCGTTAAAGTAAGTTATCACAAAAAGCTTTGCCATTTTCTCTTCTGTGCCACAAAGAGTTTTTACCCCTGTTTGAAAAATTGTAACATCACATTGGCTGCATTAATTTAGTTTGTCTAATCAGTAAAAATGACAGCGTGACAACATAAGTGCTTCATATGTTTTGTGCAATATGCAACAGACTTTCAGCTAACAGTGTTTGAGCATAACAACTATCATGTGAAGCCAGTCAACAAAACTCATATCCAAAACTGCTGCCGTTGCACAAAGTGGTGTTGTCTGACCACTATTGTCTATATGAACTTATTGCCATGGTTGGATAGTGTTACTGTTATTGCCAGTGAAGTGTAGGAAGAAGTGTGCTCTTTACCCCATGGACTATTGGCAGTATCCCAGGCATCTGTGAAATTTGAGCTTAGTCATTTTAAAACGATGCAAAGGGTATTCTCTTGCGTCACCCAGGAGCCACCTAAAATCTTTAGGGTCACAGCACAAAGCAAGAAAACTGTCTCACCGCTGAAAACAATCAGCAGGAAATTTTGTAAATGTATGGCTATATTAGTCTGATATTTTTATTTAGGAAAATGGATATGTATAATTTTTTCCTTATTGTTCAGTTTTCAATGCTTTTGTTAACCAGATTCTTCTTTGTTTTTCCTTTCTAGCTTTTAATAAAATGGTGTCTGTGAATGGACAAGACTTTAATCTTCAGCTAGTCGACACTGCTGGACAGGTGTCTTTTTTCAGTATTAGTATAACTGCTTTTTACTATAACATTATTGCAACAAATATTTTCAAGGTACATTCACATTCCTAATGGTGTCTCCTCACACCCCTAATAATCTGTAATCAACAAACATTCATTGTTGCACAGATGAGGATGGGTTTCCTCTTGAGTCTAGTTCCACTCATGGTTTCTTCCCTATTTAATCTCTGGAAATTTTCTGCGTCATAGTCACCACCAACTTGCTTATTAGACACAAACTTACACTTTTTAGTATTACTGCATTCTGTGTAAGATGTAATAATAAAATGTATTCAATCAAATAGAATGAGTGTGATTCCCAGCAGGATAAAGCCACTGTCGTGGGTCCCTGACCAAGCCCCTTAACTCCCAATTGCTTAGCTGTGATTTGCCCTAAATGTAATATTGGAAATTGCAATAACTTGATATAGTCTCTTGATAAGGGAAGCCTAAAGTGGGAAGACTTGGGTTTCAATAATGAAAATATGACAGTTATTAAAATAGTTCAAGACACTAATAAAATTTGTTCCATCATGAAACTTAAGGGGGAATTAACATTCATAGGAGAAAAAAAATAATTAGCTATATTCAGTGGGGCAAAAAGTATTTAGTCAAGTTCTTCAAGAGAGAGGTCTGTTTATCATGCAAAAAAATCCAGAAATTCACATTTTCCACCATAATTTGCAAATAAATTCTTTAAAAATCAGTAAGTATTTGGTCACCTACAAATCAACAAGATTTCTGGCTCTTACAGACTTGTAATCTTTTCTTTAAAGGGCTTTTCTGTCTTCCACTCGTTACCTTTATTAATGGCACCTGTTTGAACTCGTCAGTATAAAAGAAGCCTATCTACAACCTCCACTATTGTTAAGACCATTCATTGATTTATCTTCTTACCCGCTTATTTCCTAATTCAGGGTCTTAGGGGTCTGCTGGTGGCTGTTTCAGCTCACATAGGGCAAAAGGCAGGGGTACACACTGGACGGGTTGCCAGTCCATCACAAGGCAACACACATTCACTCCTATGGTCAGTTTGGAATCACCAATCGACCTAATCTGTGTGTTTTTGGACTGTGGGATGAAACTGGAGTACCCGGAGGAAACTCACACAAGCACGGGGAGAACATGCAAACTCCGCACAGAAAGATCCCCGGCCCGGGAATCCAACCCAGGACCTTCTTGTTGTGAGGTAACCCTGCTGTCCATTATGCCACTGCGCAGCCTTGGCCAAGACCAGAGAGCTATTAAAGTGCACTATTGTAGATCAGCTTGGTGTAAAGAAATCAACTGTGAGAGCAATTATTAGAAAATGGAAGACATACAAGACCACTGATCATCTCCCTCTGTCTGGGTCTCCATACAAGATCTCACCCTGTGGTGTCAAAATGATCACAAGAACGGTGAGCAAAAATCCCATAACCACACTGAGGGAGCTAGTCAATGATCTGCAGAGAGCTGGGACCGAACACACTACGCTGCCAGGGACTCAAATAGTGCAGTGTCAGACGTTGTCATATGGTTAGATGAAACCAAATTAGAACTGTGAAAACTACTTGGCGTGTTTGGAGGAAAATGTTAAGTTGTATCCAAAGAACACCTTACCTACTGTGAAGCATTGGAGTTGAAACATAATGCATTGGGGCTGTTTTTCTGCAAAGGGAGCAGGATGACTGATCCATGTAAATGAAAGAATGAATGGGTCTATGTATCTGAAGATGAAACATGGCTGGGTCTTTCAGCATGACAATTATCCCACTCATATGCATTTCAAGGTCCTGAAGTGGCCTAGTCAGTCTCCAGATATCAACCTATCTGCACTGCCCAGCCACAGCCCCAAAACGTCAACCCTTGCATGGATTAACAGGCCAAAATACCAGCAACAAAGTGTGAAAACCTTGTGAAGACTTACCAAAAATTTCAGTATTGAGATGAGCTCTTGTTATTGACCAAATAGTTATTTTCAGCTGTTATTTGCAAATAAATTCTTTAATAATCACCAGACAATGTGATCTGGGGTTTTTTTCCCTCTTTTTTGAGGTATACCTATGATTTAAAATTGCAGGCCTCTCTCATACTTTTAAGCGGAAGAACTTGCACAATTGGTGGCTGACTAAATCCTCTTTTTTTGGATTGGGGCATAAAACCCAATTTTGATTTTAACCTAAATTATCTCTTGTAAATAAGCATTATTAGATCAGCATTGTAATTTAGTTATTAAACATTTTATAGTTATAACTATAAAGATTGCATGAGCAGACACTCTTACCCAGAGTGACTACACTGGCTTATAATATTAAACATTAACAATTAAAATATGTGAATAAAGTAAAGAAAATTTGGTTAAATAAATTTAGATATGTTTAAGTTTTTCTAGGTCTGACAAAGGCAAAATAAGTTTTATCTGACTAAAATAAGTTTGTGTGGTTTTTGTTGTTTTTGATAGGATGAATACTCAATTTTCCCCCAGTCTCACTCAATGGACATTCACGGTTATGTTCTCGTGTACTCTGTCACCTCAATGAAAAGGTTGGTACTTTTGTATGGAATTATTCATGTAGTAAATTGTAAAGCATTCTGACCTTCCATGCATAACTTTAATATTTGCCTCCTTTATTCCTTCTCGGTGTACATTTGCTCTTGTTGCCAGCTTTGAAGTGGTTCAGGTCCTACATGACAAACTCCTTGACATGGTTGGAAAAATACAGTAAGTGTGTTTGCACGTGTGTAATTAAATATATGTTAAACAAAATGTGTGTGTAAATAAATGCTGTTTGATTTTCCAGGGTGCCTACTGTTCTGGTTGGAAATAAAAAAGACCTTCACATGGAAAGGTAAATATAACAGGTCAAAAGAAACTGAAGTAAAGAATCTGAGGGCTCTTTCAAGTCTCTCTCTCTCTATTTCTAATATCTTTCTAGAGTTATTAAACCAGAGGAAGGCAAGAAGTTAGCTGACTCTTGGGGTGCTGCCTTTATGGAATCCTCTGCTAAGGAAAACCAGGTAATGTTGAAATTATTTGCATGTTGTTCAATTTGATGCACCAAATCAGTCAATTATGTGCAATGTTCATGCTTACAGACAGCTGTGGAAGTTTTTAAGCGGATAATTTTGGAAATGGAGAAAGCAGATGGAAATGCCCCCCCGGAGGAGAAAAAATGTTGTGTGATGTAGGTGACAGTCTGTTTCACAAACACCGCAATCTGGCCAACCTGACATCACCAGTCAGTAGGATTTTGTGTGGTAGTGGGACTCCTGTTTCAAACCTTTTCTCAATTTCATATATAAATTTGCCCCATCTGCTGTGAGTAAAGCATGATGAAAAGTGTCCTAGTAAACAATCCCCTAAAAAGAAACATTAATTATGCTACTGTTTCTTTTCTATTAAAATATTTAAAATTGAATCTAAATTCAATTTTAAAAGCCTTCAGGGTTGTTTTTTATTTTTTGTACCTCATTAAATTCTGACTTTGACCATTAAATGTTCTGCTCTATAGCACGCACTTTTGTATTATAGGGATTAGTTGAATCAACTAGGACCTGGTCAACTCCTGCTGGATAATGTGCCTTCAACAAAGCATAAACAAATGAGTTATAACTTTAGTCAAATTTCTTTAAACTAGTCCTGATTTGATTCTGATCCATAGGCCTATGCATTTTTAATGTGGGATAATTATAATCCCTGCCACGAAAAATATTTTTGAAGGTTAAATTCTTAATTCTATTTGTATTTGTTAGTAAATATATATATATTTTTTTTACAGTTGCCATTTTCGGTCCAGTATAACTCTGGTTAATGCTGCAGCAACTGTGATTGTATAATTTGTAGGAAATGTTATATATGCTGCAGAAACATTTCTAAAGAGGCAGAATTTGCCATGACAATATACCAAAGCCAATCATTAATAAAATGGCTTTTAAAAATTGTTTTTCTGGGGTTTTTGTTAACTGTTTTGCTTTACTGTTTTGGTAATACACTTATTGTTTCCTGGGATGGTATACGATTTGATCTAACAGTCTGACATTTGAAAGTCATAGGGTTTTTCAGACATTAAATATTTAGTTATTTAAACTTTATGTAGTTAATGTAGACGTTTGTAAGATATGCCATATAAAACTATTCAAGCTGTATAGATATGATCTTAGTTCTCTTGTTCACTCATGAATTAACTGTTAAATATCAATTTAAAAAAACAACTATTATAGCATTAATAATTTTACATTAATTTAGAAGTGATGTTTTGTCCTTATTATTTTTAAAAGGGTCGTTTTACTAATATTTTATGAATGTGCTATGATGTGCCATTAATTCTCCTGTGGTTTGTGCTCAAATCCAAACAGTAACTCTGTCATCTAATACTTACACAGTACACCGTCCTCCTGTACTCTCAGAGAATTGGCATCAGATTGCTGTTTGGTTTTTAGCTTAGCAGGCTAGTAGCTTATTCCTACATTGATCATGTATTCTTGTATGCAATAAGATGAGAAGAAGATAGCCTGACTGGTTAATTTACAACCATAATTATTTCTGGAATTGGGCGTAATAGCCATTTGTAGGGATGTACAGTCATCTTCAGATAAAAAGTTGAAGATCACCAGCAATATTGTGGTTAATCAAGTTAACATGTTAAAACCTCTTTGTTTCTGGTGCTTTTTAAAAGGTTCTTCAGTTCAGTGTCAAAATTTGTATTAATGGGAATTCCTCTGTTGATCTGCCCCTGAATCTCTTCTGTGGGGGTCATAGCAAATTATTGCTGTAAACAATTTTGTATATACAAATAAAATCTGTACTCTTAATTATTTCTATTATATTATTTTATTAGAGATTATTTGTAACACTGTAGGGTCTCATTGCTCTTAAAGCAATCATTATTTGACAATCCGCTTGATGCTGACAATTGAAGCACACGCACTGCATTTTTCGTTGTGTTCCTGTTGCGATTTAAAGCATCCCACTGGATGTTCTGGTGGTAACAGTTTGTGGCCATGAATGGATGTAACAGGTAGAGAAATATCACACAAGCCTACGTATTTTAGCTATAGACAGTTTAGAATTGAATCAGTGCCCCTTGCAGCCTCATATTTTGGTGTGCGGCTGACAAATTGAACCTAATGTTTTGTTTTAGCCTTGAGGCATTTTCATTTTTCAAAATAAGTTGCTGGTCTTCTCATCAGAACTGTTCATGGTGATTATCTAAGTTACTGTTAAGTTTCTTTTAACAGTAAAGAAATCGTTTTACTATCAAAGAATTTGACGTCACTTGGACATCAACAAAATGCACTGGATTGATGGTTGATGACAAGTTCCTGCAAGACTATCTTTTACTTAGGGTACCACATTTGTGTTTGCAGTACTGTGTTAGCAAAATTACGTTAAAGAAACCTTGGACTTCTGCTCACAAGTGTTCTCAATGTCAGGATTAATAAGTGGCATAGTTTGAAACATGTCAGTGTATTTGCTACTTTTTAAAATGGTGCCTCTGAACCTGTACTATGTTGAAACTCTACCCACTAATGGTAAAGAAAAGTTTTGGTAATACTTTTGGATCTGTCCCTTGATTTTTTTTATTTTTTATTTTTTTCAACATACACAGTCCAAGTTCCACATTAGGCACCAGCTCTGATTCCTGCTATGGTGACTCCGAATTAAGGAATAAGGGTAAGAAGATAGATGAATGATTGTGGACTTTTTTGAATGATTTATCTTTAATTGTTGCCTTAATGTAGTTCTCTTATCGTAATATACTGTAGCTGTTCAAAAGTTTGACTTTGCTAACTGGTTTAATTATGCTATGAAAACATTCTTGGGATGGCAATGAGTATGGTATGCAATGAGGACAATCTTGGACAATTGCAAACAACACAGTGCTCGCAAGAAACGTAATAGATGACTCAGTGATGTTATTTGATTATTCAGTTAAAGACACTTGTAGCCTAAAATCTGAGTGAGAAATTGTCTTTGCTCATGAAGTAGAACTTTGATTGCATAGCCAAAGGTACTTTATCTAATTGGTTAATGCCTAAGATCAACACGTACAGAAATTTGCCGTCTAATTTTTTTTTCCCTACCAACTGCAACTTGTACATGTGAAACATGGAGTATTTTTAAAAAGGATTTTGTGGAGGCTAAATGTTGCACAAAAATAACTGCGGCAAAGTTGTCTCTTGAAATCCATGAAACAGTAAATGTTAAATTTTGTAAAATATATGTTAAATTGGGTAAAAAAAAATTGTTGCTAATAATTTAGCAAAAACAGGTATTAAATTCCTCAGATCTGTTTATTCCATACAAGCACTAGTCACAGAATGTTTAAAGACATGTTTGTATATTGAATGTAAATATCAAATGTTTTATCTTAATTGTAAAGTTTCTCTTTTAAAATTTTTTCCATGTAGTGTTGACCACTGCCTTGACTATACAATAATTACATAGAATAGTAATGCTGGGGGGGGGAAGAATCATTGAAGTTATATTGTTATATAGACTTTTTTTTAATCTTTAATTATTTATCATTTTACTTTTGATTTTTTTTTTTACAGTTTAAGTTTTTCCAACAAAAAAACTAAAAGCACTTTGGCGCCACTAGATAGCAGTGTTGTGACAGCCAAGAGAACTGAGAACGGCACCACATTTGGAAATAGTTTAATGGAGTAATACCAAAACAATTCATCAGTTTTTAAGCAATATGCTTTTGAGGTGTAAGAGTTTCGTTAAGATTATATTAAAGATGGCTGACAATATCTGCAAAAATATGTTCGTTTTAATAGGTACTAACCCAAGTTATCTGATATGTAAACAAATTTAACTCACACTGAATAAGGGCATTGGCCAAATGCCATAAATGTAAACGGGCTCAAGTCAAATGAATTAGTGAATTTGAATCTTTTTTCTTACTTCATTATTTAACAAAAGAAAGCAAATGCCTTGTCAAATCATCTGTAGTGAAAAATATACACGATTTTGCTAAGTAGGATTCGATCATGGATCAACCTTTCAATCAACTATTCATAATCAGGGTATGCCGACATCAATGCATTTTTTTAATCTTTGTAAACCAAAACCTATTTTTTATTTATATA
>JAOTRA010000012.1:1573684-1590582 GCA_026260255.1 Pseudolaguvia tuberculata | reverse complement strand
ATACACACACACACACTTGTTACTGCTCATTTCTATACATAGTGTATGTGCAGTTCAGGTAACGTGTGAACAGAAATCACGAACACCAGTGATACATTAAGTAAAACATCTTAAGCACGTAAAGCGCATACATTTAACCAGTAGTAAAAGGGATTAGCTGTTGTTTATTTAAATTGCTTACAATGGTTTGAACAAGAAATATCTGGCAACCATACTCACTCGCACTGCGGAACTTAACAGGAGTGGATTACTAGAATGTTAAATGCTAGTTGATTACTGATTCCTCACAACTTGTAGGTTTCTAAGCAGATTTCTATAGTCCTTAGTTTATTTAGAGCATTCATAGGTTTTTAGGCACGGATGTAATAAGGTTCAACCGGACCACCAGTAGTTAGCCAGCTAGCATAAAGTTACATTCAAATGTCGGCCTTTAGATAAATAACGCGAGTTATCATAACTAATGATGGAAAACAGAGAACAGGTACAGCTAAGGAACAATCCTCGCAGGTAATTAAATCACCTTAATACTACTACTATCACTAGTATAAACATAATTTACATAAAAAGTATGTATTGCTAGTAGCTAGCGAAGAATAGCCATAAATATAGCATCTGTAAATACAAATGTTAAACGTTTCTGCAAATGTTTCTAGCCTGATGAATTAATTGTGGTAATATGTCATCAAGCGTTGATGTGAAATATTTATTTACAGAATTAATATTACTATTATTATAGCTTTCATAATTTCTAGAGGACTAAAACTAAAAAGGGAACTTTAGCTCGCTGCTTAATATACCGCCATGTTAACATGCTAATTGTGCGTTTATATAGCTAGCAAAAAGAATCTAATAAATGCGAAAATCGCAACCTTAAATAGAAATATATTAATTACAGATCTAATTATTAGTCGATAAACAGCTAAGCAAAGTGCCTGGTTGTGAATTTTGGTTTTGTTCGAATGACAGTACTTTTATTACTGCGCTTCGCTCGTTTACCTTATCGTTTCCACTTTAACGGCTTCCCCCACATTTAGCGTAATAATAAACGTGTCTTTAATGAGACGTATGTCTTTATAACAAAATGGTGATTTGCTTGGCGAAGCTGTTGTGAAAGCACATTTTTAAAATCATTTATTTTGATTCTTTATTGCGCTTCATGAAATCCACCTTCCCTTTTAGTCTCTCTGACGTCAAGTCGGTCATTGGGAATTTCGCTAGAGAGACCAATGAGCAATGGCATGCGATACTGGCCGAGAACAGTGTCTTCTGATGGAGAGAAACCTGGCATGTTTTTTTCTCTTCATCTCTGACAACTTGAGGATCTTTTCCCCCACAAAGAACAGTGTTTTCCTAAAACAGGATGCCACGTGCCTCACGTCTTTTTAAACATGATGTATAAAGTTTTTGTATGGGTTGTTACCTGGAACTGGTTTATGGTCAGGATTGTGTTTGTTATTTGTCATAATCCCTATGTGATCCCTATGTACTTGTCCACAGTATATTCTTAAACCTTTGTCTTCCCTTGGCAGAACCCTCTTTGCATTCTCTATGGATAGGCGGTCAAAGTATACATCTAAATGTGATTAGTGCATACCAATATTTATTGGTGCATTTAAATATGTTGAAGAGGATTGTTCTCTCTAGCTATAGTCTTTATTTGTTGGTCAGTGACAAGGCATTCTGTACCTTTCTACATACATAATCAAGACATTAATCTAGCTTCAGAATTATTCCTTAAACGTATAATTCTGACAATTTAATTAAGCAATGAGTTGAATTTAACTATTTAAAAGGGAGCATTAAAATTGTTAACCATACCATACTCCTACTCTAATCATTTTTCTTCATTCTTTTTAACTCTGTATATTTAAATTCATTATGGCAATTTTAAATCATTATAAAATTTGATCATTGATTATCAAACCAACTCTGATCAATGTATAGTATGCTACTCTATGCTCTAGAAAAGACCAATACATTTTATATTTGTTAATACAATTGGACCATAAACTGAATTTAAAGCATTCATAAATTCTACTGATTCTATGACCACACCATGCCTATCCCAGTGCAGTATGTGGCAGACCCCCGTGAATTATGGAATAAGTGTAATGAAAAAGTTTTCCAGATTACTTGTTGGAGACAGAAAAGAAGGCACGATTTTTTTGAAGCTTTAAAAGAAATGTAATGTCATGTAATGTTGTAGGTGATGTGTTGCAAACTATTTGCAGAATTTAATTGCAATTATTATATGCCTCATAATTGTAAAGACAATGACTTCTCTTTTGGAACAGAAGAAGTATAGTACTACAAAGGGTTTGTTTCCAGTCCAAACTTCCAAAATCTGGAAGTGTTTCCAGTTTTGTGATGTATGTAATATATACATATGATGCATACATACCCACACATTTATGCTGTATACTTAAATTTCCTCCCACAGTCCAAAAACGTACATTAGATGGCTCTATATTGCCCATAAAATCCCAGCCAAATAAATGGGAGAGTTACATTAGGAAAGGCAGCATAAAAACGCACCAAGTCAAATGTGCAGTTCATGGGGGCAATCCGCTGTGGTTACCCCTAATGGGAGCTGCCAAAAAGGAACAAAAAAGATTTCATTTAATTTGTAAATGATAATAAAGATAATAAAGATTTATAAAGAATTATTGAATGTTTTTATTAACGATTAAAAAACAGCAGAAAAACTTAATTAAATAATAAAATTTTAATTAATATTAAAATTCTTTTTTAGTGAATGAGAAAATGTTGCCACCCCTTTCTTACACACCCAATAACGCCTTTGTCCTTCCCTGCTGCCAGTGGGAAAGAAAAGAAGAAAATACAGAATTTAAATATAAGCAATACATATAACGTACAAGTAAAATTTGTTTTAAGAAACATTTTAAATATAAGTTTGCATTAAAATATTGTTCCTTAACATTGTTTAAAAATATTTATATTTTGGTGTTACCAATATAACATGAGACAATAATGTGGTTGACCATACAGTGTGAAAAAGTTCTTGGATTCCATTAGCATTCAGCTATTGGTGAGCAATATTGGGAAGTGGTAGCCTAGTGGTTAAGGTGTTGAACTAGTACCAGAAAAACCGGGGTTCGATTTCCAACTCCAGCAAGCAACCACTGTGGGCCCTGAGCGAGGCCCTTATCCTACAATTGCTCAGTTGTAAAAAAAGAGACCAAATGTAAGTCGGTCTGGATAAGAGCGTCTACCAAATGCCAACCTGTAAATGTAATATTGTATTTAATTTATCACATGCCAACTTTGCTCACCAATAGCAAGCGGTACCCAAAAAAAACAAGTCTAGTTTTTGTAATTTCACTCGCACTCCATGAGGCCAGTGCTTTGTTCATGTTTTGCATGATAATATTCTGATCACTTTAATGAAATTCACATTTAATCTGATGTGCGATTTGTCCACATATCTAAATGTGCTTGTTGTAAAATATGAGAAGGTGGACAGCTCATTCAGTTTTGGAATAGCAGTTCTAGCAAAATACTGCAGAATAAAATTGTCATCAATTATTGATTTTTTTTCAAACACTTATTCAGCAATATAACTTGGCATGGCCAACTCACCTCTACTTGCAAAATTGCTAGCCTGTTGTGCTAGCCTGTTGTCCCACTCCTCAGTCTGATTACCAAAATGTATCCCAATATTACATTTTCTCACAAATCACAAAGTATTGAAAAAGTATTGGCCTCCTGATTTCCAATCTTTTTGCATGTTTGTCACACCTTTTAATGTTTCAGATCAAACAAATTTAAATATTAGTCAAAGATAACACGAGTAAACACAAGTTTTTAAATGAAGGTTATTATTGAGGGAAAACAATCCAAAACTACATGGACCTGTGTGAGAAAGTGTTTGCCCACCTAAAACATAACTGTGGTTTATCACACCTGAGTTTAATTTCTCTAGCCACACTCAGGCCTGATTACTGCCACAACTGTTTGCAATCAAGAAATCACTTTAATAGGCTCTGCCCGACAAAGTTAAATAGACCAGACAATCCTCAAAAGCGAGACATCATGCTGAGATCCAAAGAAATTCAGAAACAAATGAGAAAGAAAGTAATTGAGACCTATCGGTCTGGAATAGGTTATAAAGCCATTTCTAAAGCTTTGGGACTCCAGCGAACCACAGTGAGAGACATTATCCACAAACGGCAAAAACATGGAACAGTGGAGAACCTTCCCAGGAGTGGCTGGCCGACCAAAAGTACCCCATGAATGCAATGACGACTCATCCGAGAGGTCACAAAACAACATCCAAAGAATTGCAGGCCTCACTTGCCTCAGTTATTGCAAATGCTTGATTGCAGTAGTTGCTGCTAAGGGTGGCCCAACCAGTTATTAGGTTAAAGGGGCAAACACTTTCTCGCACAGGTCCATGTAGTTTTGGATTTTGTATATATATATATATATATATATATATAACACTGCACTAATTTTGTATGATTTCTTTAAAACTTTAAAAAAAGCCACCTCCAGAGTTGGCTGGGATATGTAAGTTGTTTGTTTTTGGGGTTTTTTAGGCAGCTAAAGAAGCTTAGTGAGGACAGTCTGACCAAACAACCTGAGGAAGTGTTTGATATATTGGAGAAACTTGGGGAGGGGTAAGTAAAAATGAAGTGAAATGAACTGCTTAGCTTTATTACTTTTAAAAGAAATTATTTACATAAAGTTAAGGAAATAAAATGAATACATAAAAATATCACGTCTATACGTGAATATGTGGAACATATTGGTATAAAGATTATTGAAATGTATTTGTAAAAACGCTATGAAAGTTTGCTGTGATAAGCCATGTCCTCATGTTTGCACAGTCTATGAGACAGAAGAGAGTCATTATTGTGATATACGCTTATTTCTAGGTCTTATGGCAGTGTATTCAAAGCACATTATAAAGAGACTGGAGAGATTGTGGCAATTAAACAGGTTCCTGTGGAGTCAGACTTGCAAGAAATCATTAAAGAGATCTCCATTATGCAACAGTGCAACAGGTTTGTTTTAAAAAAGAAAAAAGAAAAAAGTCCACTAATTACAAAATACTCGTTGGTTCATCTGTGTTTGCATTGTAGTGTAAGATTATGATTAAGAAATAGTCTAAACATCTGCCATGTACTTCATTTTTAGTCTGTTCTTATAAATTCTGAAATTGGGCATAAATATTATGTTCACAACTCAGTAGAACAAACTGTTTTATTTGAAAAGTGAAATGAGCAAAAACTATGATAAATGTGTTTACCACAAGCTCCAGCATGCACATTAAATTACAGTGATCAAGTGGCCATGTTAAATTGATTGATTTTGTTTTCTTTGACTCAAATGTTGTATGAGAATTCTTGCATATGGGTTTAATTTTCATCTTGAGTGCATCATATACAGTGGTGTGAAAAGTATTTGCCCCCTTCCTGATTTCCAATCTTTTTGCATGTTTGTCACACTTTAAATGAATCAGATCAAACGAAACAAAATCCAAAACTACTTGGCCCTGTGTGAGAAAGTGTTTGCCCCCTTAACCTAACAACTGGTTGGGCCATCCTTAGCAGCAACTACTGTAATCAAGTGTTTGCAATAACTTGGAATGATTCTGTTACAGCGCGGTAGAGGAATTTTGGTCCACTCATTTTTGCAGAATTGTTGTAATTCAGCCTCATTGGAGGGTTTGAGCATGAACCACCTTTGTAAAGTCAACGCACAGCATCTCAATAGGATTCAGGTCAGGACTTTAACCAGGCCACTCCAAAGTCTTCATTTTGTTTTTCTTTAGCCATTCAGAGGTGGACTTGCTGGTGTGTTTTGGATCATTGTCCTGCTGCAGAACCCAAGTTTGCTTCAGCTTGAGGTCACGAACAGATAGCCGGATATTCTCCTTCAGGAATTTTTGTTAGATAGCAAATTCATGGTTCCATTTATCACATCAAGTCCTGAAGCAGTAAAACAGCCACATACCGTCACACTACCACCACCATATTTCACTGTTGGTATGATGTTTTTTTGAAATGTGGTGTTACTTTTACACCAGATGTAATGCAACACCACACCTTCCAAAAAGTTCCAACTTTTGTCTTGTCAGGCCTTAGATTATTTTTCACAAAAGTCTTGGGGTTAATAAAGAGGTTTCCTGGTATAACTGAGACAAGCCTTTGTTCTTTTTGCTCAGCAGCGGTTTTCGTCTTGGAACTCTGCCATGCAGACCATTTTTGCCCAGTCTCTTTCTCATGGTGGAGTCATGAACATTGACCTTAACTGAATCAATTAAGGCCTGTAATTCTTTTGGATATTGTTGTGGGGTCTTTTGTGAGTCGTCGCTGTGCTCTTGGGGTAATTTTGGTCGGCCGGCCACTCCTGGGAAGGTTCTCCACTGTTCCGTGTTTTTGCCATTTGTGGATAATGGCTCTTTGGAGTTCGCTGGAGTCCCAAAGCTTTAGAAATAGCTTTATAAACTTTTCCAGACTGATAATCTCAATTACCTTCTTTCTCATTTGTTTCTGAATTTCTTTGGATCTCTGCATGATGTTTAGCTTTTGAGGATCTTTTGGTCTACTTCACTTTGTTGGGCAGATCCTATTTAAGTGATTTCTTGATTGTAATCAGGCCTGAGTGTGGCTAGAGAAATTGAACTCATTAAACCACAGTTAAGTTATGTATTAATAGGGAGGCAAACACTTTCTCACACAGAGCCATTTAGTTTTTCCTTAATAAAAATCTTCATTTAAAAGTTGTTGTTTACTCGTGTTATCTTTTGACTAATCTTTAAATTTGTTTGATGATCTGAAACATTAAAGTGTGACTACCACCAACACTTTTGCACACCACTGTAGTTCAATTTATTTGTATAGCGCTTTGCTATAGTTGCCTCAAAGTAGCTTTACCAATTGAATGATAAATAGATGAATGATGAGTTTGTCCATGATGAGCAAGCCGAGGCGACAGTGGCAAGGAAAAACTCCCTGGAGTGGGAGTAGGAAGAAACCTTGAGAACCCATCCTCATTTGGGTTGAACAAAAATTGATGTACAAGTGTGGATGTGAGTGAAAACAGTTCTGGTGGCTGGAGACATCCGAGGTCGTCGAGGGAATCTCACTCCGATACACTGTGGGAAGTGGTAGCCTAGTGGTTAAGGTGTTGGACCAGTACCAGAAAGACCTGGATTCGATTCCCACCTCCAACTACTGTGGGCCCTTGAGCAAGGTCCTTTACCCACAATTGCTCAGTTGTAAGAAAAGAGACCAAATGTAAGTCGCTCTGGACTAACTGGAACACTGTGTTTCAATGTTTCGGATCCAATGTGTTGGGGAGGCACGTATACATCTACAGAAGAGGTGGGAGGTGGAGGAAAGGAGCTAAGGAGCACAGCCTAACTATATGGAGAACCAGAGGGAGGCACAGACATGAGGCATCCCTGATATGTAAGGCAACCAGTCCTTTGTCTAAAGACGACTAACACTGAAATGCCTGACTTTAATCTAGACTTCTATTGAGACTGTGCCTGATTCTCTGACATAAACTGGTAGACTGTTCCATAATTTTGGGGCATTGTATGAAAACGCTTTGCCACCTGCTGTAACTTTATTCACAATTGGCACTGACAGACAACCCGAATCCTTTGAACGAAGCGGGCGTGGCGGAACATAGGGCACCACCAGCTCACTAAGGTACTGAGGTGCGAGACTATTTAGCGCTTTATATGTTAAAAGTAGCATGATGAAGTGGTGTGAAAAAGTGCCCCCTTCCTGTTTCCTTAGTTTTAGAATTAAGATGTCATTGGGGGGACGTTGTGGTTAGCATGGTACCTCACAACACCTCAATTCCTTGGCAAGGGACAAAGTGAAGTGTACCAATAGATCTTCTAAATCCAGACGTCATGTCAAAATCCAAAAAAATTCTCAAAAAAATTGAGATCTATTAGTTTCAAAGATTATAAAAGATATAAAAATTAGACAGTAGCAAACCACAGCGAGTTGTTTCAGAACCTCAACAGAAGTGGCTGGCCGACTAAAATGACCTCATAACCATGACTAGTCAAAGACCTCACTTGCCTCAGATAGTTTGTATTCGACAACCAGAATAAAGAAACTAGGCAAAAATCAGCAAGATGAAATGGGCTGCTAAGCAAAAAGCATAAATGCTAGTTTGTTTTTCCAAAACACATTTTGATTATCCCTAGACTTTTAGATTTATACTTTGGACTGATGAGAACTTTTTGTATGTCCCATGTCATTTAGGTAAAATAAACATTCTTGTCTTCTTCATTTCCTTTGGCTGTTCCTGTTAAGGGTCGTACAGCAGATCACTCTTCTCCATACTACCCTATGATCTACATCTGCCTCATTCACCCAAACTACCTTAATGTCTTCCCTCAACACATCAATAAACCTCCTCCTTGGTCTTCCTTTTTTCCTCCTGCCTGCCACCTCCATCCTCAGCATTCTTCTACCAATATATTGCATGTCCCTCCACTGCACATGTCCAAACAATCTAAACCTAGCTTCCCTCATCTTGTCTCTGAAACATCCTACATGCGCAGTCCCTCTAATAAACTAATTTCTAATCCTGCTCATCCTGGTCACTCCCAATGAAAATCTCAACATCTTCAACTCTGCAATCTCCAGCTCCGCTTCCTGTCTTTTTGACAACGCCATTGTCTCACAAGATTGCAGGTTTCACTACAGTCCTATACACTTTCCCTTTCACTCTTGCACAGACTCGTCGATCACATTAAATAAACATTGTATTTCAGGAAACATCATACCAGTAATATAATATGGCGGTGGTGTTGTGATGGGCTCCTTTAGGACCTAAAAGACTTGCTGTGATATATGGAACCATGAATCCTCTGTCTTTCAAAAATCATGAATGTCAGGCCATCTGTTTGTTACCTCAAGGTTAAGCAAACTTGGGTTATACAGCAGGACAATGATCCAAAACACACCAACAAATCCACCTCTGAATGGCTGAAGAAATTTAATGAAGACTTTAGAGTGGCGTAGTCACAGTCCTGACCTGAATCTGATTGAGATGTTGGTATAACCTTAAAAAAGCAGTTCTCAAAAATAATCGAATGTGGCTGAATTACAACAATTCTACAAAGATGAGATTTGAAAATTCTCTCATGAAATTTTGCCTCAGCACTGTAACAATCATTGCAAGTTATCGCAAACTCTTAATTGCAATTGTTGCTGCTTGTAGTGATCCAACCAGTAATTAGGTTTTTAACATTTTTTCACACAAGGCCATGTAGATTTTGTTTTCCCATAAAAATGTATTTTATTTATTTTTTTATCCTTTTGGCTGCTCCAGTTATTGGTTGCCATAGCACTCCCGTGAGCCACACATTAATTTTTGGCGGGGTTTTACGCTATATACCCTTCCTACCGCAATCCTCCCACTTTATACGCGCTTTTGACCGGCACTAATGCTGCACTGGTTTGTGCAACTCTAAGGGATTTTTCTGGCCAATTTAAACTCACCACCTAATGCACCTAACGTTTTTAAACAGTGGGAGGAAACAGGAGTACCTGGGGGAAACCCACACAGGCACGTCGCGAACATGCAAACTCCACGAACCCGGGACCTTCTTGTTGTAAGACAACTATGCTAACCACTACGCCACCAAGCCGCGTGTGACAAACAAAGGCAAAAAATAAATTAGAAGGGAGAGCAACACATTTTCAAACAACTGTGGCAAATGACATGACAGGTGGAAAAAACAGGAGCAGGTAAACAAAAGTCACAAAAATGCTAATAATATTTGCTGAGTATCTTTGTGTGCATGTAAAATTGTGTAAGATTTATGCGGTATGGGGCATCTCAAGCATTTACACTTGCATTCAGTCTGCTTTTAAAATGCCCAATGTGAAGAAGGCTATGTTTATATTTGTCTCAGGATTGTTTACTAATTTATTGTTGTTCTTTGCCCAAGCCCACATGTGGTGAGATATTATGGCAGTTACTTTAAGAATAGTGATCTGTGGATTGTAATGGAATACTGTGGGGCTGGTTCTGTGTCTGATATAATCAGATTACGCAACAAAACAGTAAGTACAGTTTGTTTTTAAAATTGCAAAGAAAACACAATAGTAATAGAAAACATATAAGGCATAAAAAAAATTATATTCAACCTGATGTACATATATAAAATTTCATTAAATTAATTCCACCAGTATAATTTTAATTATGCTGGTGTAGTAAAAACAGTGTTGTAAATAATTATCTATGGTGACTCGTATGTTTGTGTTTTTGTATGTGGCAGTTAACCGAAGATGAAATAGCTGCCATTGTGCAATCTACTCTTAAGGGACTGGAATACTTGCATTTTATGAGGAAGATACACAGAGACATCAAAGCAGGAAACATTTTGCTGAATTCTGAGGGACAGGCCAAACTTGCAGACTTTGGTGTTGCAGGACAGTTAACTGTAAGGGTGACGTGCAGCACTTTGATGCACTGTACATTAGGATAAAGATCCTCTATGTGAAGAATGAATGATTGCTTAACTCTAATATTTACCCTTTTTAGGACACAATGGCAAAACGCAACACAGTGATTGGAACGCCATTTTGGATGGCTCCAGAGGTCATTCAGGAAATTGGCTATAACTGTGTAGCAGATATTTGGTCACTGGGCATCACTGCTGTAGAGATGGCTGAAGGCAAACCACCTTATGCAGACATACATCCTATGAGGGTAAAAATTGACAAAAGATTTTTAACAAATTCATATGGAACACTCTTTGCAATTTTGGCTATATATATTATTGTTATCTAATACATATTAGACTATGAAATTTTTTATTTTAGTCTAATAATTTTATCCATTTATATTTGCTGTTAATACAGGCGATATTCATGATTCCAACTAACCCCCCACCAACATTACGGAACCCTGACCAGTGGGCAGAAACTTTTAAGGATTTTGTGTCACAGTGCCTGGTTAAAAACCCTGAAAACAGAGCGACAGCCACACAGCTGTTGCAGGTTAGTCTTATCTCTTTATGCAAGTTATTTATCAATACACACTTCTTTGGTTATATAAAAAGGTATACAAAAAAAGATGCTAAAAGCATATTACGCATTGTATGATATAATGCACAAAAACAGAAATTTTTGCACAATACTTTAAATGACTCCAGACTATCAAAATCTATGGTCTCTTAAAAGGTGACATTCCAATGTTTTTAAACAGTTACTGTAGATCATTCCAGTATTAGGTGATAGACCTTGAAATAGCCTAAAACGATAAATATAATTTAGTTTACAATTTTGTCTTCAAACAGAGGCTTGAATTTGACTATTATCTGGAAAATGCTATGGAATCACAGCATTAGAATTTAACAAGCCAGATTTCTTATTTTATTACAATACCATAGAAAAAGATCTGTGTTTTAAGATCTAAGTTTGTTTATGCAATTCACCAAAACAACAATTTTTAAATGTGACAAAGGCCCTTAACTCTCAACTACTCAATTGTATAAAAGGGATCAAATGTGGAAGTTGCTCTGGCGATAATCGTCTGCAAAATGCTTTAATATTAATGCTCGCGTTGGTTTACTCCGGTTTCCACCCACAGCCCAAAACAAGTATGTTAGTGTATGTATGTGAAGTGAAAATCAAAACATAATTTCTTTCAGACTAAAGTTCATAAGCATTTTTTCTTATTTGTGATTCTAAACAGGATTAGATATCCTAAGTTTATTTTAGGATGCCAGATACCAGTTGATTCTGAACAAAATGCCGTATTGTTAAAGTGATCGCTGTGCAATTAAAGCAGTAGTACAGTAAGCTACAGCAATGGTTACTCATTTTGGCTTTTGCATGTACAGTAGCTTGAATTGTCGGGAAATCTTGCTATTCATATGAGAACATAAAAAATGTAAAAAAAAATAAATTAATTAAAAAAAAATTTTTTTTTGAAGACTGACGTTTCATATTCGCAAATATTATGCGGTATATTGTGGTTTATTATTTTGCAATTGTTCAATATTTTGCAAAGCACCAAATTTAGGGTGGTAGCCGAGTGGCTTAGACTTCTGAATATCGAGATGCTTCTGGGAGAGTCATAATAAATTTATATTCCAGAAATGCCATATTGTTGAACTTGAGAGCAAGGTCCTCAATGTTTGATGTTCCCTTGTATACATAATGTTACTTGTATACAGATTCATATGTTCACAGAATGTAACCATATATGTATATTTAGTGTCACTTATGTAAGAATGAGTTAAACTAATTAACCTTAAATATATTTACCAGTTCTTGTACTTGTTTGTTTCTGTTCATATTTTATACATATCCATATTTTGTCTTTTTCTTCAGCATCCATTTATAAAGAGTGCAAAGCCCAATAGTGTCTTGAGGGCATTAATTACAGAGGCTATGGAGCTCAAACTGAAGAAACAGGAGACTGAACAGAGAGAACTTGACACAGAAGATGAAGAAAATTCGGTACTTCAAACATCTTTGATTTGTTGTTTATTTGTAGATGTAAAATTTTGTCAACATTATTAGTAATAGTTAACAGCAGTTATTAGGAAGGTTGGGTAGTTTGCAAAGAACCTAGCATATTGTATTTATTTATGTATATTTTAACAATAAATAATAAACAATAAATATATACAGTGAGGTTAAGTATTTGATCACCCTGTGATTTTGCAAGTTCTCTCCTACTTGGAAATCATGGAAGAGTCTAGAATTTTCAGCATAGGTGCATTTCCACTGTGAGAGACATAATCTAAAAATAAAAATCCGGAAATCACTGATTTTCTTTTAAACAATTTATTTGTAAATGACTGTGTCAAATAAGTATTTGATCACTTGCTTATCAACCAGATTTCTGAAGCTCAAAGACCTCTTATTTTGCTTTCAAATAGTCCAGCTACACTCTGGTCATGATTCTAAATTAATAGCACCTGTTTGAGGTTGTTAGCCTTCAAGCCACCTGTGCACCCCACAATCAGTCAAAAGTCTAAGTAGCAACATGGGCAAAACAAGAAACAAAATTGTAGACCTGCACAAAGCATGAAAGAGCTATGGGGCAATTGGCAAGCAGCTTGGTGAAGAAAGAATAACTGTTAGAGCAACTGTCAGAAAATGGAGGCTAATGATCACTGTCAGTATCCCTTCGACTGGGGACCTACAGAAGATCTCTTCTCGTGGGGTATCAGTGATGTTAAGAATGGTGAAGAATCAGCCCAGAACTACACAGGAGGAGCTTGTCAATGCCATGAAGTGAGCTGGGACCGCCGTTTCCAAGGCTACTATCAGTAATACATTAAGACGTCATGGTTTAAAGTCATAAACCGCACGGAAGTTTCCCCAGGGCCCATCTGGATGATCCAAAGGAGTCATGGGAGAAAGTCCTGTGGTCAGATGAGACCAAAGTATAACTTTTTGGTCTTAAGTCCATTCACAGTGTTTGGAGGAAGAGGAATGATGAGTATCATCCCAATAATACCATACCTACAGTAAAGCATGGGGCTGGAAGCGTCATGCTCTGGAGGGTGTTTTTTCTGCACAGGGGACAGGATGACTGCATTGTATTAAAAGGAAGATAATCCTCCTTCCTCCGGTCAGAGCATTAAAAATGGGTCGGGGCTGGATCTTCCAACATGATAATGACCCAAAGCACACAGCCAAGTAAAACAAGGTGGCTCTGTAAGAAGCCTATCAAGGTTTTGGAGTGGTCTCCAGACCTACATCCCATAGAAAATTGTTGGAGGGAGCTGAAACTTCCTGTTGCTCAGCGACAGCCCCAAAACCTGACAGATCTAGAGATCTGTTTGGATGAGTGGGCCAAAATTCCTCTTGCAGTGTGCGCAAATGAAGAACTACAGGAACCGTTTGACCTCTAATTGTTAACAAAGGCTTCTGTACCAAATATTTTTTTTTACCCAAGTGATCAAATACTTATTTGACACAGTAATTTACAAATAAATTGTTAAAAAAAAATCAATGTGATTTCTGAATTTTTATTTTTAGATTCTGTCTCTCACAGTGGAAATGCACCTATGCTGAAAATTCTTGACCCTTCCATAATTTCTAAGTAGGAGAACTTGCAAAAATCACAGGCTGATCAAATATTTATTAATCTCACTGTATATACATTAATTTAATGCTTGTTTGCATTGGGTTAATCAGGATGAAGATGAAGTTGATCAAGGTACAATGGTAAGGGCCAGCGCATCAGATCAGGGAACTGTCCGTGTAGTTGGGTCACTTGGAAGTTCATTGGGAACCATGATTGAGCATAGTGGCAGCACTTTGGAGACTCAGCTTGGTACTATGGTGATAAACTTGGAGGAGGAAGAAGAGGAGGCTGCAGGTACCATGAAACGTGAGTGGACAACCTTCAGTCATCATATGCAAAACACATTGCAACACAAGTGCAATTTTATGTGTCCTTTTATATGTGGCTTATATAAGAGAAATTTCCTGCTTTACTGTAGCCTTTTGTTTCTGCTTGTTCACATATTTAGCTGTGCAACTTTATAGATCTTGGAGAATGAAAGCAGCATCCACTACATAGCGGTCAAGTCTTAGTCAAAACATCCAAGGCCAGGAAGATTTCTGTACAATCTACGACTAGTACAATCATTTCATAGCTACTATTTTGGGACACATTTGCACAGCAGCATGAAGATGAATTCATTTGGTGGAAAAGACACTGCACATCACATTGAACAATTTCTCAAATCATTTTTAATACTCATCATTGTCATTTAGTGGTATCCTCTGGGTTACCTGAAATTTAATCCCTTTGGGCTGTCTCCTGCTCTATCGGCTTCCTTTTTCCCGTCTCAATACAGACACTTCACCATCTGCAAAATGATCCCAATCAATCAGCCAAGGAAAGTAAACCTCCAGTCCTTCTCTTCTTCTAATGGAAAAATATTTGATTAGTATAGATCCATACCCAAGTGCCTTACCTCTCACACAAAGAATGCATAATCGGTGTCAGCCTCTTATACCTGAAAATAACACATTCTAATCTAATTCAGATGTTATCTACAGCAGATTACTTTTCTTCAAGCAATTTATCTTAGTCTCCTAGGTTGCATTATAAATATAACAGCTGTTTGTGTACTCTGATCAATAGCACAGAATGATGTCAGGTAACATTTGAATTGTGCAAGCAGTAAATTTGCATCTTGGATTTAAAGCAGAACGTGGCCTGGGTTCATCTAAAAATCTTTAAATGTATAATTTTTAGATTATTAACTTAAATATTTTCATTTATTCAGTTATGTATGTAGTCATTTTAATATGTAGTAAAATGCTAACAATAATATTCAGGCTAATAGCAGCTGTGAATAAACATGCTTATCTAATTCCATTCAAGAAGTGAAACTTGTATACTGTATATTCATTCCACACAGACTGATATATTTCAAGTGTTTCTTTCGTTTAATTTTGATTATTACTGACAACTAATGAAACACCCAATTTCACTATCTCAGAAAATTACAATATTACTTACGATCAATACAAAGAAAGGATTTTTGGCTAACAGAAAAGTATAAACATGAAAAGTATGAGCATGTACAGCACTCTATACTTAGTTGGGGCTTATTTTGCCCCTTATTTTGGTTGCTCAGATAGTGGCCTTTAGCTCTTCTGCATTGTTGGGTCTGGCATATCTCTTCACAATACCCCATAGAGTTTGCTGACCAATTAAGAATGAGGACATAATGGTCCTTAAACCAGGTACAGGTGCCAAGCCCTGTTGGAAAAGGAAATCTGCATGTCCGTAACGTTGATCAGCAGTAGGAAGCATGAAGAGCCCCAAAAACTTCCTCGTATGAACTTGGACCTCAGACCTACACCAGCAGATGACATGGCACCCCAAACCATCACTGTGGAAACTTTACACTGGACCTCAATGCTTGGATACAGCTCTATGAACAGCCTGCCTCTTTTGCAATAACCCTTTGTGTTTTGTCCTTGTGTAAGGTGTCACTGGGCGTATTTTGGACAACTGTCAGATTAGCAGTCTTTCCCATGATTGCATAGCCTACAAAACTTGAGTGAGAGACAATTTAAGGCCTTTGCAAGTGTTTATTGAGTTAATTAGCTAATGCGAGTGTGGCACCAGGTGTTTTTAATACTGAACCTTTTCACAATATTCTAATTTTCTGAGATACTAAATTTGGGTTTGTCAGTGTTGTCAGGTATAATAATCAAAATTAAAAGAAATAAACAATTTAAATACATCACTGTGTGGAATAAATGTATACATTATGCAAGTTTCACTTCTTGAATAGAATTAATGAAATAAAAATCAACATTTTTTGCAGATATTCTAATTATATGACCAGCACATAGCTCTTAGTGTATTTCCCATATGTTATAGTCAGATTAATTGAGGCAATTAAACAAAAACATTTAAGAGGAAAATGGTGAAATAACTTCTAAAAATGCCAACGATAACTTGTAAAGGTTGGCAAAATGTATCTTGGTTACCATATTTTGTCGAGCTATAAGTTGCACCAAATTAGAAGGCGCTATATCAATGAACGGGTATATTGTCATACATTTTATACATAAGGCGCAGCAGATTATAAGGCGCATTAAGCATCGATCCCAGAAGAAAGATCGATCGATATGCCGGGCTTTTGTGCCGAGTTGATTGAGAGAGAGAGAGAACCCCAAGCCCGCGGAGCAGGTTGTTTGCAAAGGGTGATCCAACAACTGCTGCACTTAGGTCTGTGGAGCGGGGATCTCTTCATCGGTCCTGTCGCCTGCGATCACAAAAGTATATTAATGTATAAGGCGCACTGTCAATTTTTAAGAAAATTAAAGGATTTAAGTGCGCATTAATGAAGTGCACATTAATAAACTAGAACTCTGTAGAGTTCTAGTTTATTAATGTGC
>JAOTRA010000012.1:1561262-1573584 GCA_026260255.1 Pseudolaguvia tuberculata | reverse complement strand
GATAAATGGGAGGGTTGCGTTAGGAAGGGCATCCAGCGTAAAACCCCGCCAAGTCTAATGTGCGGATCATGGATCCGTTGTGGCGACCCCGAACGGGAGCAGCCGAAGGACAAAGATTGCAGCCATTTGCTAAAATTATTAAAGTTATTTTTTTCCCTAATTATATGTACACACAGCACTCCAACTTCTGGATTTGAGGATACTCTCCAGTTCTTCTTCATTGGGTTTAAGTTTGGGCTTTGGCTAGGCCATTCAGGAACAGTTAGGAGCTGTTGAGAAGCCACACCATCGTTATTTTAGCTGGGTGCCTATTTAGCTGGGTCATTGTTTTGTTGAAACGAAAACCTTCTGCCCCGTCTGAGGTCCTGAGCAGTCTGGAGAAAGTTTTTGTCTAGTATTTCCTAGTACTTGGCCGCATTCATCTTTCCCTTGATTGAAACCAGTCGTCCTGTCCCTGCAGCTGAAAAAAACAAAACACAGCAATATAGTCCCATGCTTCACTGTTGGGACTGTATTGCACAGGTGATGAGTATTGCCTGGTTTTCTTCACACACACAACTCTTAGAATTAAGACCAGAAACTTCTATCTTGGTCTCATCAGACCAAAGAACCTTATTTCTCACCATCTTAAAGTCCTTCATGTGTTCTTTTTTTCATGTGACTTGCTCTGAGAAGAGGCTTCCATCTGGCCACTCTGCCATAAAGCCCCTACTGGTGGAGGACTGCAGTGAGGGTTGATTTTTTTACACCTTTCTCACATCTCCCGACAGCATCTTGAGCTCAGCCACAGCGATCTTTGGGTTTTGGTTAACCTCTCTTATGAAGGCTCTTCCCCGATAGCTCAATTTGATCAGACGGCCAGCTCTAGAAAGGGTTCTGGTCATCCCAAACATCTTCCATTTAAGGATTATAGAAGCCATTGTGCTTTTAGGAACCTTAAGTCCTTTGGCCAGATCTGTGCCGTGCCACAATTCTGTCTCTGAGCCCTTCAGGCAATTTCTTTGACTTCATGAGTTTCATTTGCTCTGACATGCACTGTAAGCTGTAAAGTTTTATATAGACAGGTGTTTGGCTTTCCTAATCAAGTCCAATTAGTGTAATCAAACACAGCTGTACTCAAAAGAAGGTGTAGAACTATCCAACCAGGTTGATCAGTAGAAATGGACAGCACCTGAGTTAAATATGAGCATCACAGCAAAGGGGCTGAATACTTAGGACCATGAGATATTTTCTTTTTAATAAATCAGCAAAAATGTCAACAAATCTGTGTTTTTCTGTCAATATGGTGTGCTGTGTGTATATTAATGAGGAGGAAAATAAACTTGATTGATTTTAGCAAATAGCTGCAATATAGCAAAGAGTGAAAAATTTAAACGGTCTAAATACTTTGGGTATCGCTGTAGATTCCTTTAATTAGGATAACACTGTTGAACATCTGCATTTCCAGAAGAACTTTACCAGAAAATGTGCATGGGTTCCCTGAAATGTGTAATTTTTAACTTAGTTAAGTGAGCCGTGTATACCAATTCCTGTTGTCCTTCCATACACAAATTCTGATACATTGTACTACATACCAGGAGACTCCATGAATTTTAAAGTGATCTGATTCAGTTGTCTAGTATTCTTAATGACTTTCCTTAAAGTGCCATTTACTGTGATAATATAGGGCACTTAACGGGAAGTCTTTTGAAATACTTAAATAAATTATTTAGATTGAAAGGAATTTGCTGGCATCCGTGTACTGCCTTTAGTGTAGTCTTGTGAAGTCCTTACCTCTTCTTTTGAATATTTTATATACATATTAAACCTGATAAATTTACAGAACAGTTGACATTAAATAAAAATATATTTATGACTTATGTAATTAATTATCTAAAAGTACTCCTAATAATATAATTTTAACACAATAAATTCCTTTCAGGGAAAACTCATCTGCATAAGCAATCTAGACAAAAGAAATGCACTAGCGTTTGGCATTTTTCCAGGATCAAAGCTTGTATTACTATTAATGTGCTCAAGCTAAACTTACTGTAACTTGAGCTGTGGGATGTGTTGAAGGTCTGTATTAGGTGGGATATCAGCAATGTAACACCCAAGTTATGGGGGACATGCCCCTGCAGTAGCAGTGTATCATCAAAGTCATCTGCCGGTATTCTTTAGTTGTATCACAATGTTTAATTATCTTTACTAAAACTAAAACATTTATTTTAGAGGTGGTATAGAAAATTCCAGAAATTATTATTGTCTGCAGTTGGCTGCAAGTGCTTTGGCTGTGAACAAGTCTTCTACCCATACTGCTATTTTCCTATGCTTTATAGTGCAGTACATATCAAAAAAATCTTTTTAAATTAAACTCAAGATGTTATGTAAGAATAAACTTTAAATTTAAAACAGCTACAGCACTGCTACTTGATAGCATACATTCAGGTGGTTGGTGAGTTGCACAAACATAAACATTAAAACATTTATTTAAATGAAATATTATATGAAAAGTTATATCTTGTAGTAGTTTTGAAAGTTTCTTAATTTTTGTAAGTAATTTTTTTTAGGTTTCATGTTTATTTGTGTAAAAAATATTGTTTGTATTTTTTTAGTTCATGCTTTGTTCACTTCCTGATTTTTCAGTGTCATGTTCCTCTTATTGGACTGGCAACCTTTACAGGGTGTACCCTCTGGCTTTAGCACTATGTGTGCTGGGATAGGCGCTGCAGACCCCCGTGACCCCGGAATAAGCGAGTAAGAAAATGAATGAATGTTCCTCTTATGTTTCTGTCACATAATGAACATTGGTGATCTGTTTGGTGATCTGTTTCTTATTGTTTGCAGATGTTCCTCATTTAGTCTTGTGTATATATATACTCCCTTTTAGCCTTGTTTGTTGGTGGTTTGTTAATTGTGCACTACTGTTGCTGAGTCAATAAATTGAGCTTTGGTGGAGTATCATTGCAGATAGCTCAGTGCTAACCAATGTTTGTACTGCCTCTGTTCATTTGTATAAATTTGATAAATATAAATCAGTGGAATGAGTTTGGCAAATGTTGTTTTAAGTATATTGCATTTTTATTTGGACATTAAGTGATTACATAGGATAGATATCTGCAGAAAATTCACGGGAGTCCGCTGCCGCCTATTTCAGTGCACATAGGGAGAGAGGTGGGGCTAAACCCTGGACGGGTCGCCAGTCCATCACAGGGCAACACATAGACAAACAACCATTCATAGGTGGTTGTCGAACCCGGGACCTTCTTGTTGTGAGGCAACTGTGCTATCCCATACGCCACCTGCATGTTCTCCCTGCGCTTGTGGATCACTCTTCTCCACACTTCCCTGTTCTCTACATCTGCCTCTTTCACCTCAACTACGTGCGTATCTTCCTTCACCACATCCATAAACCTCCTGTTTGGTCTTCCTCTTTTCCTCCTGCCCGGCACCTCTATCCTCAGCATTCTTCTAACAATATACTGCATCCCTTCTCTGCACATGTCCAAACCATCTCAACCTAGCTTCCCTCACCTTGTCTCCAAAGCATCCTAAATGCGCCGTCTCTCTAATAAACTCTTTTCTAATCCTGTCCATCCTTGTCACCCCCAATGAAAATCTACAACATTGCAGGTCTCACTACAGTCCTATAAACTTTCACTCTTGCCGAAACTTGTCTATCACAAATCACCCCTGCCAATCTTCTCCACCCTGTCTGAACTCTTTTCTTCACTTTTCAAATGTACTCTCCACTGCACTCTTGACCCCAGGTACTTAAAACTGTTCCACCTTCAGTACCACTTCTCCCTGCAACCTCATCGATCCATTGCCTTCCCTCTCATTCACACACACGTACTCAGTCTTACTCCTGCTGATTTTCATTCACCTTGTCTCCAGCGCGTACTTTCACTATTCCAGATTCTTTGCAACCTGCTCCCTATTCTCACCACAAATCACAATATTATCCCCAAACATCCTCCATGGAGACTCCTGTTACCACTGCAAACAAGAAAGGGCTCAGAGCCGATCCCTGATGCAATCCCACCTTCACCTTGAACCAGTTCGACATTCCTACTGCACACCTCACTGCTGTCACACTGCCCTCATACATGTCCTGCACCACCCTGACATACTTTTCTGCTACACCTGACTTGCTCATACAATACCATAAACCCATCCTTGGTCTTCCTCTTTCCCTACTGCCCGTCACCTCCATCCCCAGCATTCTTCTACCAATATATGGCATGTCCCTCCTCTGCAAACTCTCAACTCTCAACAATTCTCTTGGAACCCTGTTGTACACTTTCACCAGATACACAAATACACAATGCAACTCCTCATGGCCATCAACTATACTTCTCTTGATAGGTCTTAGATATTTTTGTTATATTGCTACAGAGTTATTATACCATTATGTAAATTACAGTTACAGTTTGTCATTTAGCAGACGCTCTTATCCACAGCGACTTACATTTGGTCCCTTTATTACAAATGAGCAATTGTGGGTTAAGAGCAATTGTGATTACATCACAATGCAACCTAAATCGTAAAATACAGCTTGCATCACAATATAAATTGCAAGTCATGGTTACAAAAGGGTAACCTACATCACAATTGTCCTGAAATACACAAAAATCCTTAAATAATGGTAACTGCATCACAATAGGTGGAACCTGATTGGATAAATTTTAAAATAATAGAAATTCATTGGTTTAGAAAAAGTGTGGGGCTAAAACTTAATGGGTATAAAAGGGTATAGAATTTTCAGAGAAATTGCACATTGCTTGGAAATCTACATTGCATGAAGAATTTGAGCTTACTTCTTTATGCTATTTATTGTTGTAAAGATTGCCTTCTGTGGATCCTGTGAAGGCTTTCTGACTGTAATAAATTAGAGTTTTTTGTTCTTCTCACCTTAGAACTCATAATTTTTATATATATATATATATTTTTTATTATTTTTATTTTTTATTTTTATTTTTTTATTTTTTTCTCTGGTCATAATATACATGCAAGGTCCCACCTTGTGGGCAAAAATCTCAGAACCACATGGGGGTACCTAGTGAATCAGCAAGAACATTGAAGTTAAAACGTGGCTGGGTCTTTCAGCATGACAAAGATCCCAAACCCACACCTGGGTAACAAAGGAATGGCTTCAAGGTCCTTGAAAGTTGAAAGTCTGTATACCTCTGATGAAAATTACCTCTCTCATCTTTTTAATTAGAATTTGCACAATAGGGCTTTTTTGTCACACTGTATATGTATATATGCCTTTATTTATTAAAATATAGATGATTCAGGCTTATAGACAATGAAAGCCTGAAATTCAGTATCTAGAATATTATATGAAATCAATTTAAAATAACAAACAAAATAAAAATGTCAGGTATCTGAAAAGTATGTTGATTAAAGTTTGGTAGTAATATATTTCTGTAAATTTTCTTTACTCATTATAATGATAATTGTTGTTGATAATTACTCTATTTAAAATGTTGAACTAAATTAAATACATACATTCATGCATACATACTGTATATACATACAAATACATGATAAGATAAGTTTTTTATGATAAGATACACTTAAAGGTATTAACCCAGAATTATATACCATCATGAATTATATATTGTCATGGCCATTGTCAATTCTTAAAGCTCAAAAAAGTATTTTCTCCTTGAAAGTTCATTTACATTTATCTCATATTGTGTAGATGATGCTGAAAACAGATTATGCATATAACTGTAGTTTACTACACCTCTCTCGTTCCCCCTTTCTTTTTCAATTTCCTCATCCTCTGAACACTGGCTTTCATCCTCAGATCTTTCTTCCTTTTCCTGTTCCCTCCCCTTCTTGTTGTTGTTTCTCACCGAAGCCTCCAGTGCTTTCTGTTTCCGGTAGAAATGTGAAAACTTGTTAAAGATGATGGTAATGGGTAAGGCTACTACCAATGTGCCACCTAGGATACATCCAGAAGCTGCTAACTTTCCAGCCACTGTGACAGGCACAACATCCCCATACCCAACAGTGGTCATGCTTACAGTACCCCACCACCAGCAAGCAGGAATTGTGTCCAAACCAACATCTTCCTCATACTCTGCAGTGTAAGCCACACCAGAGAAAACAGAAACACCTACAGCCAGGTAGAGTAACAGGATGCCCACTTCTCTATAACTGTGCTAAAAGGCAAACCACAAAGTTGGAAAAAAGGTCAACAAAGAATATCTTAATAAAGATAATTTCACTAGCTAAAAAAGTTAATTCATTCATTCATTCATTCATTCATTCATTCATTCATTCATCTTCTTACATGCTTATTCCCTAATTCAGTGTCACATGGGTTTGCTGGTGCTTATCCCAGCTCACATAGGGCGAGAGTACACCTACAACCTATCTCCAGTCCATCGCAGGGCAACACATAGACAAACAACCATTCACACACACATTCCCTCCTGTGGACAATTTAGAATCACCAATCGACCTAATCTGCATGTTTTTGAACTGTGGGAGGAAACCGGAGTACCAGGAGGGAACCCCCGCAAGCGCAGGGAAAACATGCAAAGTTCACACAGAAAGATTCTTCTTGTTGTGCGGCAACCATGCTATCCACTATGCCACCGCCACTCCCAAAAAGTTGATTTATTTTAATAATTCCATTCAAGAAGTGAAAGGTATATAATGCTAACATTTATTCCACACAGACTAATATATTTCAAGTATTTATTTCTTTTAATTTTGATGATTATAACTCGACTGGTTCAAGGTGAAGGTGGGATTGCATCAAGGGTCGGCCCTGAGCCCTTTCTTGTTTGCAGTGGTGATGGTCACGTTGACAGATGAGGTCAGACAGGAGTCTCCATGGACGATGATGTTTGCAGATAATATTGTGATTTATGGTGAGACTAGGGAGAAGGTTGAAACAAATTTGGAGAGGTGGTACCTACACACTGGAGAGAAGGGGAATGAAAGCCAGTAGGACAGAGTACGTGTGTGTGAATGAGAGGGAAGGCAATGGAGTGGTGAGGTTGCAGGGAGAAGTGGTAGTGAAGGTAGAGTTTAAGTACCTGGAGTCAACAGTGAAAAGTAATGGAGAGTGTGTAAGAGAAGTGAAGAAAACTGTGCTGGCAGATGTGGAGTGTGTAGAGAAGAGTAGCAGGAGTGATTTGTGATCCATGAGTTTCTTTCAAGAGTGAAAGGGAAAGTTTATAGGACTGTAAGAAGACGTAGAAGACGTAGGATGTTTTGGAAACAAGGTGAGGGAGGCTAGGTTGAGATGGTTTGGACATGTGCAGAGGAGGGACATGCCATATATTGGTAGAAGAATGCTGGGGATGGAGGTGACGGGCAGTAGGGAAAGAGGAAGACCAAGGATGGGTTTATGGATGCGGTGAGGAAAGACATACAGATAGTTGGGGTGAAAGAGTCAGATGTAGGACAGGGTAGTGTGGAGAAGAACGATCCGCTGTGGAGACCCTTAACGGGAGCAGCCAGAAGAAGAAGAAGAAGATTATAACTGGACAACTTATATAAAACCCCCAAAATCAGTATCTCAGAAAAATAGAATATTGTGAAACGGTTTAGTATTGAAGACACCTGGTGCCACACTCTCATCAGCTAATTAACTCAAAATACCTGCAAAGGCCTTTAAAGGGTCAGTCTAGTTCTGTAGGCTACACACTCATGGAGAAGACAGGAATTTGACAATCCAAAAGATGACCATTGACACCTTGCAGAAGGAGGGCAAGACACAAAAGTTCATTGCAAAAGAGGCTGGCTTTTCACATTAATAGAGAGACAAAGAAAAGGAAAAGATGTGGTAGAAAAAAACAATCAATAATGATAACCACACCCTGGAGACTCATTCGAAAACATGGAGGAGATTCACAAAGAGTGGACTGTAGCTGGAGTCAGTTCTTCAAGAACCACTGCGCACAGATGTATGCAAACATTTTTTTTTTGGAATTTCAGCTGTTGCATTCTTTGTGGCAAGCCACTCTTGAATAACAGACGGCGTCAGAAGCATTTCGCCTGGGCTAAAGACAGTGGTCCAAAGTTATTTTCTCTGATGAAAGTTAATTTTGCATTTACTTTAGATATCAGGGTCCCAGAGTCTGGAGGAAGAGAGGAGAGGAACAGAATCCATGCTGCTTAAAGTTTCCACAGTCAGGTTTGGTTTGGGGTACCATATCATCTGCTGGTGTTGGTCCACTGTGTTTTCTGAGATCCAAGGATGTTTATATGCCAGAGCGTTTTAGAACACTTCATGCTTCCTGCTGTGGACCATTTTTATGAAGATGCAGATTACATTTTCTAACAGGACTTGCACACAGTGCCACAGCTACCAGTACCTGGTTTAAGAATGATGGTATCCCTATTCTTTATTGGCCTGCTAACTTGCCTGACCTTAACCTTAGAGGATATATGGGGAAGATGCAGAAGAAGCTGAAGGAGCACTATCAGAGCAACCTGGGCTCTCATAACACCTGAGTAGTACTACAAACTGGTCGACTCCATGCCACACCACATTACAGCAGTAATTCAGGCAAAAGGATCCCCAACTAAGTATTGAGTGCTGTACATGCTGTACATTAGTTGTCAGTTATAAATCATCAAAATTAAAAGAAATAAACGCATATATATATATATATATATCAGTCTGTGTGGAATGAATGCATACATTATTCATGTTTCACTTCTTAAATGGAATTAGTGAAATAAATCAACTTTTCGAAGATATTCTAATTATATGATCAGCCCCTGTATAGCTGCTGATTCCCTAAAATGAAAGATCTGCTGGATCCAATCATAGCTTTTTAAAGGTTGAAGGGCAAATTGAACATGAATGCGACATGGTAGTGTTTAATTTAAGGTGAATTCAGAGGTTGGTAGTCAAAATATTTCAGTACAAGTACAAGACCAATTGTTTATAAACTAATTGCACAAATAATAATAATAAAGAATACAGAATCCAACAATAAGACTACTTGCTTATTAGCTAACAAATTAACTACTTGTTACTAGTTACTTTGTAAATTCCTGAATTAAGAAAAAATATCAATAAATCATGTACATAAAAGATTAGGGCATGAGTGTGTAAGAAGTTGAATGAATGAATGTACATAAAAGATTAAAAAGGACTCAAGTTGCATGATGTTATAGTAACTTATGGTAATATTAAATTAATCATGAAACTTTGTTCATATTTATTATAAACATCAATTTAATATTTATTTATAATAAACGTCTATCTATGAGAAGTGTGAATAACACCAAATAGCAAACAAATACGGTGTACTGATTATAATGGTGTATGGTCATTGTAACCTAAAATGTAAAGTGGTAGTGTGGTGGTTAAGGTTTTTGATTCCTTATTGGACAATCAATTTTCAATTCCTAGCCCCACCAAGCAACCAGTGCTAGGCTATTGAGTAAAGCTACCACTGCTGTGCATCCAACTGCCCTGTTGTATAAAAAGATCAAATGTAAGTCATTTTTGTTTAAGGGAGTCAAATGGAGTAAATTTAATGTTAGGTTTTTATTTTTGCACACCCTTGCATACAACATCATATACCGTATGCACTAAAATACTTCTTATGTTACAACTGAAATTTTAAGTAAACTTGCTGACAGGAAACATACTTTCCCTATAAAAATATGTGTTCTACAAAGCATCCTAAATTAGCTGGATATTTATATTATCTGGGTGTTGCGGTGGCATAGTGGATAGCATGGTAGACCTCACAACAAGAAGGTCCCGGGTGCAAATCCCGGGCCGGGATCTGTGCGGAGTTTGTATGTTCACCTCGCGCTTGAGTGGGTTTACTCTGGGTACTCCAGAGTCCAAAAACATTCAGATTAGGTCAATAGGTGATTCTAAATTGTCCATAGAAGTGAATGTGTGTGTGAATGGTTGTTTATCTACGTGTTGCCCTGAGATGGACAGGCAACCCGTCCAGGGTGTACCCCTGCCTTTTGCCCTATGTGCGCTGGCGCAGCAGACCCCGGTGACCCCGAATTTGGGAAAAAGCGGGTAAGAAGGTGAATGAATTTATATTATCTGATATACTGGATAATATTTAAAGTAAAAAAGTATTTAATTTTACATTTAGAAAGCAAAGTATTTAATTTTACATTTAGAAAGCTAAATGTGTAACTAGCAGAACTGTCTTACCCGTAATGTAGCACCCAATGACCTCAGGCCTGTTGAGTGTCTGGCCAACTTCAGCACCCTGAAGATCCTCATGAGCCTGAGAACCTGAACTATTTTTCCAATGTTTTCTAGCTCTGATTCACTATCAGCAAGCAAGTCAAAAATGAGGGTTATATATATGGGTACCACTGAAACAATGTCTATTATGTTCAATGGGAGAAGAAAAAATTTCCTACGGTTTGGCGCAAGGACCATGCGCATTACCACTTCGAAAGTGAACCAGCAGATGCAAAAAATCTCCAGCGCTTGCATTTTTGGATCATCAGTTTGCTGCCCATTATCATCATAAATCTGGTACTCTGGGATGCTGTTAATACACATGGTGGCAACTGATATTAGCACAACAATGATGGAAACGAAGCTGAAAAGCTTGCTTGGAATGGAATACCCAGGATTTTCCAAAGTCAGCCAGAGGCACTTACGTATATTACCAAAACGCATGTCTTGGAAATGTTGGATGTCCTTGTTAAGGTCAGATATTTCATCCACGGAAGTGTCCACACTGCTTACATCACTTTCCTCATCCCAAGATTTGTGATGCCTCTCTAGTCTGCGATCATGATAAAGATAACTACAGCAACTATCTAAGAAAAATTCATTTATGCCCCAGTACTCAATCTCCTGGCAAAAAGAGAAGATGCACAGCTCTTCCATGATGTGAAGTTTTCCAGTGTGATAGAAATGGAAGACATAAGGGAAGAGATTAGGATTTCGGTCAAAGTAAAATTCCTTTTCTTGAATGTCATAGTCATCGCAAATCTGCAAAATAGTTTCCACAGAATCACAGGACAAAAGTCGACACAGTCGTGTGTCTGGAAACCTCCGTAAAGTGTTAGAAGAGAAACTGTGCTTCAGACCACCCACGTTGATGTTAATCATGTAGTCATCTAGAGTCTGATCACAATCAGAAAGGATATTATACACCATATTGTGTTGGTCTGTAAAACACAAATACTTCTTAGAATACAACAAATAATATAGATTAATCAAATTTCTGCCTCTAAAGTTAATAATGCCATTAAATATTGTGTACGATTTACTATATGTCATGTAAATTTGTTGATATCCATTGGTCTTTGATACTGTAAAATGTTTATGAAGAACTTAACACAAATAGTCTGGTAATCTAAAAAAAATACTACATTTCGGTCTAAAAATAATTAGTAATGTGCAGGAAAGAAGCAACAATGACATATGCTATATGGATCCATAATATAATGTAAAATGATGTATGGTGCACCTTTCCAGTCAGAAGATATATACTTCATTTATTCATCTTCTTACCCACGTATTCCCTAATTCAGGGTCACAGGTGTTTTCTAGAGCCTATGTCAGAGCACATAGGGTGAGAGGCATGGGTATACCCTGGACAGGTCGCCAGTCCATCGCAGGGCACACCTATGTCCAGGAGCCACTCATACACACATTCAATCCTGTGGCCAATTTAAAATCAACCTAATTTTACATGTTTTTGGACTGCGGTAGGAATCCAGAGTTTCCGGAGGAAACCCACACAAGTGCGGGGAGAACATGCTTACCACTATGCCACAGCATCACCCAAAGTACGATCTATAATTTTGGCACAAAATAGATTAATAAATAAAGTTTTTTTTATTGTGTGTGACTAACAGGTGCAGCTCAAATGTGGGAGGTATTTATTTATCATCTATTAAATAAATAAATTATTGTGTATATTTTTACAATTAATGTTGAAATAATTAAAATAAATGAACATAATCTGAAGGGGCACATTGAGAGTGTAGTGGAGGTGAAAAGACTTTCTGATAGGGTGATGAAAGTGAGGTTGGAAGTTGAGGGTGTGATGATAAATATCATCAGAGCTTATGCTCCACAAGTAGGTTGTGAGATGGAGGAAAAGGAAAGTTTTTGGAGTGAGTTAGATGGAGTGAGTTAGATGGAGTGGTAGAGAAAGAAGCTAGACATGAAGGATTGGTGATAGGTGCAGACTTCAATGGTCATGTTTGTGAAGGGAACAGAGGTGATGAGGAGGTGATGGGTAGGTATGGCTTTAAAGAGAGGAATTCGGAAGGTCAGATGATGGTAGATTTTGCTAAAAGGATGGAGATGGCAGTGGTTAACACGTATTTTAATAAGAAGGAAGAGCATAGGGTGACG
>JAOTRA010000012.1:1550204-1561162 GCA_026260255.1 Pseudolaguvia tuberculata | reverse complement strand
AAATTATCCATTTATTTAAAGAAAAAAAGGGCAAAAAGAAAATAATAATGCACACGAACGTAACAACAGAAATACCGTAAAAAAACAGAAGGGCAGGAACAAATGATCCAACAGCCATAAGGGGAAAAACACCGGCTTATAACGCCGGTGAATCAGCGCTAAACGAGACTCAGCTGCGCTGGAGACGCTCAACTGAGAGGAGGATGTGACAGCTTTGTCTTCTCATATACCTGCATTGTTTATATTATGATATTGCTTTGTCTATGTTCTTGTCAGTAGTTTTGTTCTGTCTGCTTTATTTTGTTATCCTATTAAATCATTATTGTCAAGTTTGTTTCCATGCCTGTCTGTCTGCTCCCTGTCTCCATTTCCATGTCTGTCTCTGTTTCCATGCCTGCCTGCTTGTCTGTCTGTCTCCGTTTCCATGCCTGCCTGTCTGTCTCTCCGTTTCTATGCCTGCCTCCCTGTCTATTTGTCCCTCTGCTTCCCTGCCTGTCTGTATTTGTTTCAGTTCAGTTCAATCTCTGGTCCAGACCCTTTTAGTGCCTTCAGTGCTCATATATCTTAGCCTCCGTTTCCTCCTTTCACTGTGCTTCTCTTGTTGGTCTCTGTACCATTCTGTCCCTGTCTCTGTATAGACTCCAGTCTCTGTTTCGGATCCTGTCCTGGCTTTTGTCCATTACGTTCTATGTTCTTGTCTCCATTTCCATCGTCCTCTCCATTCCTGTCTGGTTCTGTTCCCCATCAGTTTTGTTCCCCGTCTGTGTCTGGTTCTGTTCCCCTGTGGTCTTTCTGTGCAGAGTTTGCATGTTCTCTCCGCGCTTGCGTGGGATGTGGCAACCCCTAATGGGAGCAGCTAAAGGGAAAAAATTGTGTTATATTTTGTTTTGAAGTCTTTCAATGTTTTTGAAAAGGACAAAGTTTTAGTTGCCTGACTGTTCAAAATATTGAAAATAAACTGCATCACTATGTAAATATATTTTTGCTTTAGAGAAAGAAGTCAAAAGTATTAATTTATCAAAAATAACCAAAAACTATTTAATTGGCCAGCTGGTTAGAATTTTTTAGCCAATAATTACATCGGTAACATTAAAGTCTATTGTGACTATGTCATATGCGCACCACTGCTGCGCACCCTCCACTGGCTTCCAGTAGCTGCACGAATCAGGTTCAAAACACTGATACTTGCCTACAAAGCAAGGCTGCTCCACCCTGCCTCCAAACCCTAATTACTCCACGCATAGCACCTAGCTCCCTCAGATCCACCAGCACTGCACAACATATTCCACCCCCTATGACTCAAGGCCGATCTGCCTCAAGACTCTTCTCTGTTTTGTCACCTAGATGGTGGAATGAACTTCCCATCAATGTCAGAACAGCAGAGTCACTGGCTGTCTTCAAGAGACGTCTGAAAACAAACCTGTTCTCGAAATACCTTTAACGATTGCCCTTCACACAAATATACTTTATATATTTAAAAATATATATATATATATATAAACCCTCTTGCTCTTCAACTGTTTATGGTTGTTACACTGTTTGTAATTGTATCAGTTGTGAAATGTTCTAGGTTATAACTGTTTGTACATCGCTCTGGTCAAGAGCGTCTGCTAAATGCCTAACTAACTGTAACTGTAACTGTCGTGTGGCAATAAAAAGAAATTCATAAAAATAACATTTTATTTTATAGTAAAAAACATCTTGTAAGTAATTGCTAAATATTAATGAATATTCCTAAAATGAAGTATTTTACAGTGTTAGTTAAGCAGGCAAGAACATTTTTAAATATTAAAATTTGGTTTTTTTTTGTCACCTCAGATTTTTTTGTCATGTCAGGTTCTGTGTTTGTTTATAGTGTATATAGTGAGGTCTATAGAATTGTAATTAAGTCACTAATGAAAAACCATAAAAATTGAGTATAATTTAATTTATCTCATTATTGTATATACACATGGCTGAAAATAATCTGAGGTATAACAAACAGTTAATACCAGATAATTATATAACTCTCAAATTCATAGTTTATTCCACTGAACACACCAATTATTAATTTTCAATATACAATTTAGATTCACTTATTTTCCATAACCACTACTAAATGGCAAATAACTTAACAACATTTAAGAAGTGTGCACTTATTAACAAAGAACTCTTTAAGCTCTTTTCATTGCAGTAATAAAACTGTAATTTACAATTATCTGGTTAGACGCACAACAATATATTTACTCACTAACAATATTCATTCAGTCTTGTACTTGATTATTAAAAACATTTAATTAAAAAGCATAACATAAAATATATCTACAAAACCTTTGGTTTGCCACAAATTTAAAAATGCACAAATCAATAATACCAATATTTTAATATTTTATTAGGGTAAAGATTAAATGAAAAAATTGTCAATGCATTGTTATAAATATTAATTTAGTGATAATTTAACCTTTATAAGGACCATATTACAAGAATTGTAGCCTTTTATGTGTCTTACAAATTTCTGATCTCGAATTCCATAAATTAGAGGACTCAGGAGTCTTGGTACAATGTTTGTAAGAAGATAGTTAAAGAAGGTGATCTTAGTTCGATGAGTTGGAAAAAATGGAATTAACAGCATATCCAAGACAGGTGTTACGTAAGACATCATACAAAGGAGTAATTGACAGCCATGCAACAGAATAGTATTTCGAGCTTTTTTTGCTGAATTTTGATGATGATTAGTTGAAGCAACTTTGGCTATAAAAAGAACCTTAAAGTAAGTATAGATTAATGATATCCACACAACCGACATGTAAATGGCCTGCGTTACAATAGTCTTTTGCGCATGATAAGCTGTGTTGTACACAATAATTGGTTGGCAGAATATAAGAGAATTAAAAAAATTACTGGGTTGCATTGCAGTAATAATTACAATATCTATTATTGCAGGAACAGCTCCAGTTCCCCATAGCAAACAGAGTAAAATATAAGTCCTTTTTACAGTGCAGATCCGTGAGTGATGCAGTGGTTTACAGATAGCAATGTATCGTTCTACTGCCATGCCTGCCAAATTTAAAGGTGTGCTCATAAAAGTAGTTGATGCTATTGCTAATAGAGTACAACATATAGAAACATTGATGCAAGGCAATGCATAAGTCAACACATACAAAGTCACTGATATGAAAATCATGAGGATGTCATTTATTACTAGGTTAATGTATAAAATGTATCTGGACTCACCATGAAATACAGTGTTGCAGAAGAAAGTGACCACTAAAATTCCATTTATAAAAATAATGATTACAGCAAGAGAAACAATGACAATATTTTTTGCAACAGCTTCATAATAATTGTCTGGAATCCTAAGTTGGTCTGTTACATTCATTGTCATGCTCTTGAAGACAGTATCTATAGAAAAACAGGTGTGTAAATTACTTTTTTTTATCAGACATTAAACAATTTAATATAAAATGTAATATAATGTAAATGTTAACTCTACCTTTTAGAAATACTTTATAAAATTAAGAACCATACTTTATTTAGATTTAGAGAATTCTAGTTGTTGAAAATTTGTTGTTGACTTACTACAACTCTACAGTGCTTTATAATGCATGGGCACCTAGGGATTACATGGGTGTGTACATGAATGAAAATTAGATCTGCTTCCCAATATTAAAACATTATTTGTGTACTAAATAAAAGGATAATACAAATTATTTTAAAAATGCATTAAACACTAATATGCAAGAAAACTAAACAAAACCCTTGAAGTATACCACAGAATGTTTCCAACTAATTTGATATTGTCACAGATATTGCACAGCATAATCATACATATGATGACAAGTATAAAGATAAAAAATTGTTTCACATCTAAAAATAGCCCTACCTTTTCTGTCATTATATAAAAAAATAAATATATTTAATCACAAATATCTGAGCCCTGAGCAAAATAAGCAAAATAGCTTCAAAATTGGTATAAGATTAAAGACAATTAAGGAAATTAAATAAAATCCTGATATTTTAGTCATAGTTTATAATTAATATAAATTATACAGATTTAAACTATTTTCCATTCTTCTCTAAAATTAGTTTCTTTAAAGTTGTATAACTGGAGTTGACTGAACATCTGGGAAGACTGGGTTTCAAATTCCACTGCTGGGTCCTGGCCAAGACCTTTACAGTATCTGCTACATGTTTTGTCATAGTTGAACCTGCACTATGACCCCAATCTTCTAAGCTGGGATATGCAAAGATGCAAATTTTACTCTGATTTGGCATGTGACATATAAGCAACTTTAACCTTTACATTTAAAACGAATAAAGTATAGGTTTTGGCATTTCTTGGAATCATGATTAGTAAAAGCAATATATTCCTGATGGTAATGGTTTCAACTTCTTACATAAACTGCAGCTTTTAATGTATTCATCTCCCATTTAATTTGGATGTTTGAAAAAGTGCCCCAAGTAGTTCATTTCCTTCTATCACCATAGGATGGCAGAATGTGAACGCCATAGGATGGCAGGATGCAGAAGTTCAGAAGAACATTTTTTGTGAGCGTTTTAATGGGTACCCAGATCAAATAAGATTCATTTATTGATTGCACATTCTTGTGTTGAACATTTTGAAATGCTTCTATGCTGATTATAAAGGATGTAAGGTTTTAATACTACTTTAATCATTGTTATCAGAGCTTTATTCCCATGAATATAGTAAAAAAGTATATATATATATATATATATATACTTTTTTACTATATATATATATACTTTCTTACTATATTCATGGCGATAAAGCTATACGTATAGGTATACATATTAATACAGTTCACTTTGCTGAGATTTACTAGTATTTAGATGCTTTAAATACCATTTATATTTTGAAAATGTATTTACTTTTATTTGTTTTTATTGATTTATAGAGTAAAGCACTAATATACTGAAGGGTAGAAAATGGTAATTTATAAAATAAAGTCAGCTAAGTAAATAGAGACTGCAGCAAAGTACTGAACATTTATAATGAACAGTGTAGTATTAAAACCATTATTAACAATTTTTATATATTTTTTTTATACAGTTAGACTGAAAAAAAACTTCCTTACCTTCTGGCTTCAGAAACATATAAAAGTCCTGCCACTTAGAATTCATATATTTTTTCTTTATTTTATTGTATAACCTTAAAATGTAATCTCTAAAAAACAAATAAGAATAGATAAAGTCAAGCTACCTTTACTATAGTTCAAAAGTACAAGTACACACTCTGTGTGATACTGCACTAGTTTCCGTCAAGAAAGAAACATTTATGACTCTGCCCTTATTAAGATGGTGTAATACACATGAAACTTTTTACCCTTTTTGTCTTTCAACACTAGGCAACATGTCATATATTAGATATAGGGTATATTTTAAAATTTACCTACATTTTTGAGGCAAAGTTTCAATAGGTTTTACCCTGTTGACACCATAAAGAAGGAACCTAATCCAGTATTTCCTAAATTTCTCATCTCTGACCCCATAGATCATAGGGCTTAAAAAGCGTGGGATAATATAGACCAGCAAAAAGTTAATATATCGTATCTCCAACCCATAATTTGGGAACAACTGGATAAGTGGGGCCTGTATGGATGGCACCACAAATGCCAACAGGCAGAGCAATAGTTGCACACCATGTAGCAAAACAGTGTTCCTGGCCTTTTTCACAGACACCAGGTCAGTGGAGGCTGCTCGTGCTGTCAACATGATCTTACAGTATGTGTACAGCAAAGCCAAAAAAACAAAGGAAAAATAGATAGTGTCAAAAGCACAATTCTTGTAGTAGATAGAGTGGTCTCGAAAAATCAGCGAATGATCACAGAAAATGAAGTTTTCAAAAAAGGATGCTGGTTCCTTGGCAAGAGTAATAAATAGGTCTGTAATGGGAGGTGCAATACTTAGAATAAGAATAACCCAAATTATCCAGATTGTGCGTGCCACTGTGCACATGTGGCCGTAATGGAGGGGAAAGCAAATAGAAATGTAGCGTTCAATTGCCATCCCGGCAAGGATCAGTGGTGTTGAGCGTGTTGTTAGAACAGCTGTCATGATAAGTGGGCAACAGGCTGACACCAGGATTTTGGAGAAAGCATAGCTCACCTGTATTAAAAAGTAGACATTTAAAAAATTTATAATATGTATTATACATCATCCTAAAACACATTGCTTTAACATTTAGTGATGTATTGTGCTTTCATTAAAATCTTTAATACACAATTTGGACATTGTCATTTTTGTACCTAAAATCGTATATCACAAATATATTATCATCTTATGTGAACTAAATCAATTAAAAGAAAATATACTTACCACATACAGACCTGTTACAAGTGTCAGCTGGACAGCATCATTAATGACCATGTAAATAAACAATATGTATCGTGGGTCCTCATAGAAAAAGTTGTGCCTAAAAAAAGTGGATATCATAGTACCATTGAGGATGCTAAGAGCCAGCCAGACTAGCATGGCAACTATGTTTTTGGTAAGTGCACTGATAAAGCTGTCTCGTGGAGTAACATTCTGAGTCAGGGTGAGATTGAAGTATACACCACCAGCAGTAAAATTCATGACCTGAAAGTGTCATGACAAATGTTCAGACATGGCTATAAATCTCAGAAAAGAGTGTGAAAAATATGTCATTTTAAAGGGTCTATAAAATGTGTTGTGAACCTACCTTCTTTGTTATTAATCTGTCCTTTCTACAAGTACAATCTGGGTCTTATATACTGTCACCGTGTATTTAATTTACATACTTACAAGAATTCTATGGGGATCATCTCAATCTTTTTCAGCTCTACCATGCATAAGCAAATATTTTCATATGGTGATTTCTTAATAAACTGTATTCTAAGTCTAGGAGGAAGAAAAATCAAATATTTTAAGTCTTTGTACTTCACAATCAAGTTAAGAGTCAAGTGTTAAAAATTGTTATTGTCATTTCAGTCATATATAATGAAAATGTTTCCCCAGGACTATGGTGCTATACAAAACAACAGTGAACTGCAGAAAACAACAAGAACATTATAAAAAAACACACACATAACACAACAGGGATTAAATCTTGACATAAACAAAGTGCATAGTGAATAATATATAGCTTATTAAAATTACAAAATGTGTTCCGAAAAGTTGAATCAGAAAATAATTATTTAAGTGAAATAGAAAAATGCAATGCTTTAAGTTGTTTACTCAATTGAATTTCAGTAAAACATTCATATTTTACATAAATAATTTATCATGCAATAGCAAATTGGCAGAAAGAACAAGCATGTAGGAGAAATATGGCAGATTTATTAATTTAGACATAGATGCAAAATAGTCCAACAGTCTTACAGCCTTGGGCAAAGCAGCATTCAAGGCTCATGGGGGCAGATTAAGCATACATTAAAAAAACAACCAAAAAAAATAACAATGCCAAGAGCATTGGTGTAGTTCCAAAAGCATTTGAAGAAACACCTAGCAAAATCGAGGTAAGATTAAAATTCTGGGCTGGAATGAGAAAATGCTGCCATGGTATCTGAGTGGGGCATGACAGTACCCTTCCTTCTATGAATGCCACCTGACATTTTAGTGGATACCTCTGGGAAAGCCAGTAATGAAAATGGGACAAAGATGAACTTAGCAGGGATCCAGCTCCTCTCTATCCCAGTCCACTGTTCAGCTTCCACCTTCAGCTTCTCCTCCTGTGTTTTTGACAATGCCACAGTCTCTACACCATACAAAAAAAGTCCTATAAATTTTCCCTTTCACTCTTGTCAAAACTCGTAGATCACAAACCACTCCTGCTACTCTTCTCCACCCGCTCCACCTGACCTAAGAACTTTTCTTCACTTCTCTAACGCACTCTCCATTACTTTGTACTGTTGACCCCAGGTACTTCAACTCCTCCAGCTTCACTACCCCTCACTACTTCTCCCTGCAACCTCACCACTCCATTGCCTTCCCTCTCATAAATACACATGTACTCAGTCTTACTCCTGCTGACTTTCATTCTCCTTCTCTTCAGTGCATACCTCTACCTTTCCAGATTCTTCTCAACCTGCTTCCTATTCTCACCACAAATCACAATACTATCCGCAAACATCCTTGTCCATTTCTACTGCACACCACAATGCTGTCTCACTGTCCTCATACATGTCCTGCACAACCCTCACATGACTCTCTGCTACAACTGACTTCCTGATACAATCCCACAACTCCTCTCTTGGAACCGTGTCGTACACTTTCTCCTAATCTACAGACACACAATGCAGCTCCTTCGGACCTTCTCTATACTTCTCCATCAACATACGCAAAGCAAAGATTGCATCTGTAGTACTCTTCCTTGGCATGAAACCATACTGTTGCTCACAGATGGCCACCTTTTCCCCCAGCCTTTTTCCCCTGTAGTTAATGAACGCCTGCATCTCCCTTATTCTTAAAAATCGGTACCAGAACACTCCTTCTCCATTCCTCAGGCATCCTCTCACTTTCCAAAATCCTAATTAAACAATTTAGTCAGAAACTACACTGCCATCTCTCCTAAACATCACCACGCTTCTACTAGAATATTATCTGGTCCAACCGCCTTTCCACTCTTCATCCTCTTAACAAGTGCTCTCACTTCCGCCTTACTAATCCTATCCACTTCCTGCTCCACCATCTCCACATCATCTAACCTCTCTCTCTCTCTCATTTTCCTCATTCATCAGCTGCTTAAAATACTCTCTCCACCTTTTCAACACACTTTCCTCACTAGTCAACACATCTCCATTTGTTTACTTCATCGCTGTAACTTGCAATCCATCCTTTCCATCTCTGTCTCTCTGCCTGGCCAACTGGTATAAAACCTTTTCTCTCTCCTTAGTGTCCAACTTCTCATACAACTCCTCATACACCTTTTGCCACCTCCCTCTTTACCTGCTACCTCATCTCCTTATACTAGTGCCTACTTTTCTCATCTCTCTGACGATCCAAATTCTGTTTTACTAACCTCTTTCTCCTTATACTTTCCTGCACTTCCTCATTCCACCACCACATCTCTTTGTCTTCCTTTCCCTTTCCAGATGTCACACCAAGTACGTTCCTTGCTGTCTCCCGTATCACTTCTGCAGTTGTTGCCCTTCACCACCAACTCTTCACCACCAAGCACCTGTCTGACCTCCTCCCTAAATCTCACAATACAGTCTTTCTCCTTCATCTTCCACCATCTTATTCTCTTTTCTGTCCTCTCTCCCTTCTTCTTCTTCCTAACCTCCAAAGTCATCCCACAGACAACCATCCGATGCTGTTTAGCTACACTGTCCCCTGCCACCACCTTGCAGTCTCCAATCTCATTTAGATTACTTCCTCTGTACAAAATATAGTACATCTGTGTTTATTTTCTTAAAATATGTGTTTACCACTGCCATCTGCATTCTTCCTGCAAAATCTACCACCATCTGCCCTTCCGCATTACTCTCTTTAAGGCCATACCTACTTCATCCCCTCTGCTCCCTTCACAAACAGTCTGCTCCTGTCACTAATCTTTCAATGCACTGTTGATATTTATCATCACATCTTCAACTTCCAGTCTTTGACACTGTTCCTTTTTCTTATCTCCATGATGTCATCGATTCATTCATCTTCTTTCCTGCTTATTCCCTAACTCGGGGTCTGCTGGCACCTATCCCAGTGCACATAGGGCGAGAGGCGAGGGGTACACCCCAGACGTGTCTCCAGTCCATCTCACGGCAACACATAGACAAACAACCACTCACACACACATTGACTCCTATGGACAATTTAGAATCGCTCTCTCTATGATGTGTCTGTGAATTATTGTTTTCTTTCTGTTTCACAGAGTGACTTACAGGATTTACCTTCGTCCCTCTCATCACTCATAAAGAGTTTGCTCTTGTCTGATGTGTTCCTTATGAAGCAAACATGCTAATCCAGTTTTCATTAAACAAGACCCTCCAGGAGAAATCATTTTTGGCAGACCGTTCTTCATCCCTTGGTGGAAGGGAAAACTGAATAAAACTGGTTATTGCAACATGGATTCATCTCAGCAACATATTCATCACCCTATCAGAAACTCTCTTCACCTCCACCTCCACCGCCACCTCCGACCTTCACTCACAATGTACTCTCTCTTCAAGATTACAACTACACCATTTCTCTTTCCATCCACATCATGATAAAACATTTTAAATTCACCTCCAGTGTTCCCGGCCTTACTCCCTTTCCACCTGGTCTCATGAACACACAACATATCCACCTTTCTATGCTCCATCCTGTCAGCTAAATCTCTCCCTCTACCAGTCATAGTACCATCATTTAAAGTACCCACTCTAACCTTCACTCTCCTACACTCCTTCTTCGTCTGCTGTTTCTAGTAGATGTGTTTTCTGTAGATGTCTTTCTCTTTTCTGTAAATGTCTTTCTCCTCTCCTTCTCCTTCTTTGGCCCTCAGTTGCCCAATTTCCACCAGTACCCTTTTGGCTAACAGTGCATGTGGCGGTCGTTGTTAAGTCGGGCCTTGAAATTTTTATTTGTGATCCGCATATTTGATTTTCAGCAGTTTTTGACTGGATGCTCTTTCTAATGCAACCTTCTCCATTTATCCAGGCTTGGGACCAGCACTAAGAATGCACTGGATTGTGCAACCCTAATGGCTGGGTACCATTAGCTCTATCAGGAAAATTTTGACGGGACTCAAAATTTTGACATGATGCAAGGGTTTCATTTGTCAGTGCCGCATCACCTTGCAGCATCAGTTCAGGAGCATCAGCGTAGGCAAAGATTGGGGCTATGTTAATTCTGTGGCAGTCCCAGCCATCAGTGCATCAGAGTGCCTTTCAAACCCAAACAGTTACATCTTTTACCTTCTCAGGATCCAAGTTTACTGTCTCTAAGTTTGACACTGTTCCTTTTTCTTATCTCCATGATGTCATCGATTCATTCATCTTCTTTCCTGCTTATTCCCTAACTCG
>JAOTRA010000012.1:1538382-1550104 GCA_026260255.1 Pseudolaguvia tuberculata | reverse complement strand
GACCGTTCTTCATCCCTTGGTGGAAGGGAAAACTGAATAAAACTGGTTATTGCAACATGGATTCATCTCAGCAACATGGATTTATCTCAGCAACGCTCATTATACTTATTCTCAATAAGTCAAGTCTTTGGAAAGCTGACCTGAACACCGTTGCATGCAAGCATATTATGGAATAGAAAAAAGATCAATATATTGTTTAGGTATAAAAAGACAAGAAAATCCCTCAGCACATTATTGATAAGGTTTAGAAACCTTTAGAGTACATTGGTGAGCCAACTAGATTATCCAGATGTCCTAGATGTCCAGAGGAGAGGTTGAAGGATGTCTTCCAATCTCCTTTTTCATTACATAGCTCAAGTTTGGTGAAGTTGTTAGCCACTTGCAGGAGCTCAAAGGTGATGAAAATGAGGGGTAGCGGGTAGTTCTTGACAAGGATATTGTTGAGTTTCCGATAATCAATAAAATGAAAAAGAAGAACCCTGCCCATGCTGGTGACGATGATGATTAAATTATACCAGTAGCTATGAGATATATTTTTCCATGGCTTTGATCTCAAACCAGAGGTGAAATATAATCAGCCTTGTGGTGGAGGGGTACCCGGATAGAGCTTGATAGCATGTGAGGTGGAAGAGAGACAACTTTACATTTACGAATGACTAACTGCAGGTCAAAGTATATTGAATGGACCTTGGATAGATCTGGAAACTCTTCCAGAGAAAACAGTTGTTGGTGGCCAAACAGAGGTATGACAGGCTCCAGTCAAGGATAGTGATTCTGACCCAGAGAATGTGAAGGTTGTGGAAGGTTAACCAGGGGCATCCCAAAACAATAGGACCACGAGACCTGCTTATAACAAGGAAGGAGATGGTCTCTGTGTGATTTCCTGAGACCAGTTTTCATGTTCATGTCAGGTTCATGTCAAGTTCATGTCAAGTTAATGTTTATGTCAAGTTTGTCTGTTAGTTCTGTTTAGTTTGAGTTTTCTGTATATAATTGGTGAAGCACATTCTTTAAGACTGATCACTGTTAGTGGATCCATTACTCTATGATGGGTTTAGATGCTGCTTTAAAACGGTCTATTCTGGGTTGAAAAGGGATGCAATGCTGAAGTTGATTTGTCAAGTTTTTCTAGAGTTGTTAGCACATCCTATACAAATGAATGAGGAAAGAAATCAAAGAAACCAGGCTCAGTCCTCCTCCTCGGGTTAGTTCTACTCTAACCAGACATACAGTAGGTGAACCTTTCTGGTCTTGTCCGTATGGCCACCTGGAAATTGTTGTTGAAAAACCATTGGCTGTTGTTGACATAAAGCTTGGAAAACAAATACTAAATATATTGTGGTGTTTCTTGGTTCCAGCTGATATGATTATTGCAACTTGACAAAATCTTTACCAGATTTCAATGTTGAATGTATTTTAAGTGTATTATGTGTATGCCAGGGCAGCGCGGTGGTGTAGTGGATAGCATAGTCGCCTAACAACAAGAAGGTCCCGGGTTCGAATCCCGGGCCGAAATCTTTCTGTGCTGAGTTTGCGTGGGTTTCCTCCAGGTACTCTGGTTTCCTCCCACAGTCCAAAAACATGCAGATTAGGTTGATTGGTGATTCTAAATTGCCCATAGGAGTGAATGTATGTGTGAATGGTTGTTTGTCTATATGTTGCCCTGAGATGGACTGGCGACCCGTCCAGGTTGTACCCCAGCCTCTCACCCTATGTGTGCTGGGATAGGCGCAGCAGACCTCCATGACCCCGGATTCGGGAATAAGCGGGTTAGAAGATGCATGAATGAATGAATGAATGAATAAATGTGTCTGCCAGGTTAAATAGATGCATCTTCAATATAGTTTTAAACTGTGTGTCTGCCTCCTGTACATTATTGGGAAAATATTCCAGAATATGGGTGCTAGATAAGAAAAGAATCTACACCCTGCAGTTGATTTTGTTATTTTAGGTATTCAAGATTGCCAGGGTTGTGAAAATGTAACGGACATGAAGTATTATAGTATTATAGGATAGCAGCTCATTTTTGAGGTGCTAAACCGTTCAGGGCTTTAAAGTAATTAATAGAATTTTAAAGTCTATTCTGTAATTAATTCTTAATTAATATGAAGTCCGTTTCTGCCTTTTACCTTAAGAGAATATGAAACATTTTTTTGATATTCTTGGTTCTGGTTTCATGGCACAGAGGGCAATTTTTTCATACCATGGTTTTAGGTCTACCATGGAACCTTGGGGCTAAAGGCAAAAATAATGATTTTATTGAAAGCTGCCCACAAGTGAGAGTGTAAAGGACTTAGGGAAATCAGATCCATGATGCAGGTACACGTTATTAATAAAACGTAAGGCACGAGGTGAAACTAAACACGGTTTCTACATAAACAGGAAGTGACTGTAAACTAAGTGGAAATTATACATTTAACTGAACGCGTTCAGGGTAACCAAAGTCCACAGTGGGAATCACACACTTAACTGAACAGCTTCAGGATAACCAAAGTCTACACGCAGTTCTCTTACAAACGCGAGGCTCGTTGGGTAAACAGTCCATACATATAAACAATAACCTTATATAATGCAGCAAAACAGAAACAACAACACATTGGAGCGAACAGGGTGAACACCACAACCAAAATCAAAAACATTAAGCAGGAGTACAGAGGAACAAACACAGTCTACAGTCTCTCCCTTGGAACCGGCCAGGAAACTGTCCGTAGGTGAGGCGGTAGGTGCCCCAGGCGGCACTGGCAATGCCGTAGGCACTACCATGGGCTCGGACAGGAGAGCGCCAAAGGGGACACAGAGGGTGCCGAAGGGGACTCGGAGGGCACTAAACCGGACACAGAATATGCAGAAGGGGACACAGAGGATGCCGAAGGGGACACAGAGGGCGCCAATGGGGACACAGAGGGCGCCAATGGAGACACAGAGGGTGATAATGAGGACACAGAGGACGCCAATTGGGACACAGAGGGTGCCAAAGGCGACTCTGAAGGGACCAAAGGGGACTCTGAAGGGACCAAGGGGACTCTGAAGGGACTAAAAGGGACACCAAGGGGTACACTGAAGGGGCCAAGGGGAACAATTAAGGGACTAAAAGGGACACAGAAGGGGTCACAGAAGGGACCAAGGGGGACACTGAAGGGACCGAAGGGGACACTGAAGGGACTAAAAGGGAAACAGCAGAGGTAACAGAAGGGGACACAGAAGGGACACGCAGAAGGCTTTGATGCAGACACAGAGGGCTCTTGTCCGTCCTTCCCTGGCAGAGGGTGACCCTTCGATGGTCTGGATAATTCTGCTCGCCTAATGACCCCAGCTGAGTGTCCAGCACGTGAAACCTCAGGCAGGGACGTGGCACAGGGGTAGTCTCCACCACCTCGAAGGGATCACCATAGTACTCCTCGGCCACCACCAGACCAGGCAGATGCTCCTCGACCACCACCGGACCAGGCAGACGCTCCTCGACCACCACCGTACCAGGCAGATGCTCCTCAACCACCACTGGACCAGGCAGATGCTCCTGTCTGTACATACAAACAATAGCTTGCGACGCGCATATCGGCGTGTCTCGTTATATATAGCGTCATCTCCCTGGAACCATTTGGTTTCCAGGATGACGACGCTAAACGAGGGGGAGTGGCTTAGTCTGCTTCCTTACAGAGAGCATCCACATGCATCCAAACACCCTACCTGATGTGCTCTCTACTGCCACAATTCCCCTAGTATAAATAGCCCAATCATTTTAATATTCATGAGTCAGTTTTCTCTAATTCGTACCTCAAATTTAAAAATTTCTCATCCCATCCCACCTTGCTGATTTCCTAATAGAACTTGAATTACATACTTTCTTGTCTCCTCTCAGTCTCACCCCTTTTACTGACTTATCCCATTAGAAACAAGATAATTAATTTATTCAGGGTTGTACCATCCTGAAATTCCCCCTGATTTACCAATATGGCCATCAAAATCCCATAGGTCTCATCCCTGACATCCCGTTTGTTAACCTTAACTGGACTACATTCTTCACTGTTTTTGCCATCTGTATTCTGAAAATGTGTACTTCTATTTTTCCATTCTTTTATTTTGTGCAGTAATAATTATTTGAAATTGTGTGGCAAATATTAAGGCCTAGCATACATATTAAATTTTTGAGCATGCAATAATATTTCTTTATTCTGTACTCAGTATGTTAGTGTGGTTACATACATTAGTGTGCTTACATGCTAATAACTTCTACTGTATACTTTATCAATGACCTCTGAATCAGCTCATTTACCTTGTATATTTTTAAATCAGTTTCTAATTCAAATTGCATTTTGTATTTCTTAAATCTTAATTTCCTCTCTATCTCTCTAACTCGCATTAAATGACCTTCTCCTAATGCTGCCTGATGCCATGATCAGTGATTCTAGATGTCTCATCTGAGCCTTGATCATTTGTACACCGCCATCCCCTACCACAATGGGACATCTTGGTTGGTTGTATTGGGCCCAAGGGTTACCGTGATGGGGTTCCAGCAGATAAACATGGAAAATGGGTGATATGCGGTAAGATGGAGGCTAATCTGCTTGCTTAGTTTCTTAGGTCCCCTTGTGGACAGCCACATTAGTTGGTCCGGTTGATAAGTGGGGTGAGGACGCCTTTGGCAGTTCACTTGCAACCGCTGTCTGTTGATGGCAAACTGAAGTTGGATATGGGCACTCTTTCAAACGCCGGCACAGTGTTGATACCAGCCCTCCACAGAGGCAAAGTGAACAGTTCTGGTATCCCAACATACATACTAAAGGAACTTGCTCCATTGGTTCTGTTCTCGGGAGCAGTAGGACTGCAGATATCTTCCGAATTCCTGATGTAGGCGTTCCACCTGGTTGATGGACCCTGGTGGTACCCAAACAATAAGCTGACAATTATATCCAACCTTCTAAATAATTCTTCCCATTATCTGGAGGTGAACTGGGACCAACAACTGGTAAGCAATCTCAGTTGGAATGGGGAGACCCTTGAGAGGAACGAGATGGCAAGCTGTCAAGAACCTGACAATATTGGTGAGTATCGAAGTATGACAATGAGATGGGAGGAGATTCGTGTTAAATTCCTATTCCCCAACGTCTCTGATGTGGATCCTTTGGTGAGGTGTTGTGGAGTTTTGAACTGAGCACAGACAGAACATGCTTTTACAAACATCTTCAACATCATGGTGGAGAATGGGCAACCAGTAAGTACTGGTGATCTTGGGTGCGTTGAATACGAGGATGCTAAGTACTAAGGGAGGTATGTTCCCACATTAACAAATGCTGGCAGTGTTTTGCAGGAAAGTATAGCTTACCCTGGGGAAACTAAATTGTAGGGATACAATTTAGGTGGGGATCCTTGTCTTTAGGACAACACAGCCCCAATCGCAGAGTCCACCTCAATCACATCCCTCAATCCCACACAGAAATCCAGTACAGATTTTTTATTGTTTGTCACATACATGATTATACAGAGTACAACTTTTCTTTCTTTGTCCTTCGGCTGCTCCCATTAGGGGTCGCCACAGCGGATCCGTGATCCGCACATTCGACTTGGCGGGGTTTTACGCTGGATGCCCTTCCTAACGCAATCCTCCCATATATCCGGGCTTGGGACCGGCATTAAGGCTACACCCTAATGGCTGGGCATTTATGGGAAATTTAGACCAATTATACAGAGTACAACATGTAGTGAAATGTTTTGATTTGATTATGATCTGCATGTTTTTGGACCAGAGTACCCGGGTAAAAACAATTTAGACCTGTCCCTAATAAGCGTGCCAGCTTGGAGCTTCATCACAACTGTACCAATAAGAAAAGATGAATCATGGGTTGACCTAAACCATCTTACCACAATATTTAATTTGTTATTCATTTGGTGTATGATTCATCTATTCTGCTAATTCCCGAATAGCTCTGCTGGGGCCTATCCCAGTACACCCTGGCCAGATTGACAGTTCAAAGCAGGGCCACACATAGACAAACTTTATATGAGCTATAAAGAATCACCAATTCTATGGCCATACCAGCAAGATTAAGTGGAGTGTTAAGAGTAGTTAATATTGCAATCATTAAAAGGAAACAACAAAAAGAAGTGATTAACATGGTTCCTTCACATCAAAAAGGTTCCAGGTATGTATCCCCAAGAGCAAGGCTTGGTTTTAAAAAACTTAGCAATGCTTAGTCTTATTGATAAAATTAAGTAGTTCTAATATGTTAAAAAGGCCCATAAAAATGAATATAAATGTGGTAACAAGTTTTTTGTTTTGCTACATTAAAGAAAATTATGGCATTATGTAGATGGTATCAAGAACCTTTAGTGAAAAAGCCAAGTATAAAAAGTATTCCAAATAAGACTGATATTTTAATTATAAATATAACAAGAAGATGCACTTTCAGGAAAATTACCAAACCCTGTTTATATGGCAAAACATATATATACATTCAGTGTTCAATGACATTGCAAAGCTAAACAATTGGACACCACATTGGCTATGTAACATTTGATGTGTTTTGGGAGAAATAAAAATGGTAAAGTTATTACAAATAACTTATACACAAAGACCAAAGGTTCAGACACTGATTTTCAAGAAGGTTACACCATACATTAATAGGTCAGGGGGTCTTAATCAAAAAGTGTTAACAGTTAAAGTGATCATATAACCTTAACAGGGCGCGCGGTGGCATTGTGGGTTAGCATGGTCATCTCACAACAAGAAGGTCCTGGGTTCAATTTCTGGACAATTTTCTTGAGATCTGCCTGTGAGGAGTTTGCATGTTCTCCCTGTACCCACATTCCAGAAACATGTAAATTAGGTTGATTGGTGATTCTAAATTGCCTATAAAAGGGAATGTGTGTTTGTCTAAATGTGGCCCTGCAATAGACTGGCGACCTGTCCTGGGTGTACCCCTTCCTCTCTTCCTCTATGTGCGCTGGGATAGGCTCTAGCAGACCCCTGTGAGCCAGAATTAGGGGATAAGTAGGTTAGAAGATGAATGAATGAATAACCTTAACAGCTTAAAACTTAATTAATTTAACATTTACATTAACTAACTGTTAGCTTGATTAATCACTTTATGTACTTACATTTGTGAAATAAAATAAACACATTAGATGTATAACTATCTTACAATTTCACTTAACACAGTGTTAAAATATGTTCATATTTTATTTCAGATTGACAAGATGCATTTTAGATTTTTGCAATATGTACAGTATACTGTGAAATTAAATAAAAATATAAAGATTTGCCTGCAACACTTGAAAGTGTGGATTCCTATTGTTATGTTGTTACAAATCTTGTGATAAATTATAAATTAAACATTAAATCAAATAGAATTATATGATTATGATTTAATTTGGCTTATTTTCTTTATGTTGCACAAAAAATCTCTTTTTAGATATGATGACAAAATCTGGTCTCTCCATCCATATATAACTGGACTTAAAAATCTAGGCAAAACATAAACAAAAAGAAAATTTATATATCTTAGTTCAGAGGCATATACAGGGAAAATAAAGGTAAACATTTTTTCAAGTGGTGGGCCAACATAAGTGAACATACACAGTAAAAGTTGCAACCCATGTAGAATGATAGTGTTACGAGCTTTCTTTACCTGTGAACCAGCAGCCTTGGCAGCAAACATAATCCTAAAGTATGTATACACCAAAGTAAGCCAAACAAATGAGAGATAGACCAGATGTGATATGTTTTTTTTTTCTACCAAGTAAGGGTGGCGGAACACAGTGTCTCGATTGCAAATGACTAGAGAATGAAAGAATTCTGATGGCTCGGTAGCTAAAACAATGAACAAATCTGGTAAAATAGAAATTGAACCCAAAAACCAAAAAATACTGATCAACATATATGTCCTTTGCACAGTACATATCTGACTATGATATAATGGGCTACAGATAGCTATATACCGCTCTATGGCCATACCAGCAAGATTAAGTGGAGTGTTAAGAGTAGTTAATATTGCAATCATTAAAAGGAAACAACAAAAAGAAGTATTAATCATATAAAAAATGTATGAAATAAGGTGAAGCATTACAGAAATTGTCAGTTGAATCATGTCATTTACAACCATATGAATAAAGAGGATGTAGCGAGGATTCTCATAAAAAATTTCATGTCTGACAAAGGTGTGGACAAGTGATCCATTGATATAGTTTATGGTAAAATATAAAGCCACAAGTATTACATTCTTTGATACTGCTGTTATGTATCCATCCCTTGACTTAGTTTGGGTGATATTGCTATATATATAGGAGTTCATCTCTTGCTGTTGGTTGTTTCCTTTTGAATAATCCTTAAAAAGATTAAAATATTGATATGAATATTATACAAACATGGCTATTCTATTATTATATAATGATTTCCACTAGACCAACTCAAAACCCTAACCGATTTGCTTGCTCGATGACACATATTTGAGTTCAAATTATATATTACTATTAAGCCTTATAGTGTACAAATCAGAAAAAGACTCAGGTTAACTCACCTTCAACCTAAAGTAGCATTTCGAAAACAATTTGCTTCTTACAGATGCTTATATATAGTCAGGACAAGAGAGTCAGTCTACTTAACCGTTCTTGGGATATATATATATACACATGTATGCAAATTTCTATTATGTATGCTTTGAACTTGAGAGTACAATTTTCAACATCTATTTTTTCCTGAGCTAATTTCTAGTTTTGTTTATGTGTAATTCTATAATTTCAGTACGGGAGGGAGTGGTTTGTAGCTGACTTATTGAGGGGTTGTTACTATTTTGATTATTATCATTCATTCATGGAGCCTTTCCTAGTGCAAATAGGGCAAATAGCAGGTCTGTACAGATCACCAGTCCATTGCAGGGCCACACACAGACACTCACTTCTATGGGCAATTTAGAATCACCAGTCAACCTAATTTACATGTTTTTGGACTCTGAGAGGAAACCAGTGGGAGAACCAACAAACTAATAATGACCACTTGTCTGGGAATAGAATCTTCTTGCTTTGAGGCAGTCAACCATTGCTGATTGCTGATCCTCTTACAGAAAAAAGTTAGCAGGAATAAAATTTTTTTGCATTAGGTATTTGCATGATGTGCCATAGTCAAGTTCCTTGATGGGATTCTCAGTTACAGTTTAGACCTCAGTTGGGCTAGAGTGCTAGGCTGGAGTATGGTCTCAATGACCTGATCTGGGAGACCTTCTCCTACAGCAGCAGCGGGGCCTGAAGCTTGGGGACTCTGTGTCTGTCTATGTTTATTAAATGCTGGCAAATGAGAGCAGAACACATGCATTGCTATATGCTTGCAATGCTTTAAACCTGTGTTGGTTAAACCATGGAGTAAAAATGTTGTTAAAAAATTCAGACTGTAAAGCATCATAAATAAGATCCAAGGAATGTTTTGTTAACATAGACATCAAAGATGAATACATCCATATATACAGGTTTTCTCTTGAGGTGAAAAATTTCAATACTTTATCATTCTTTTTGGCCTCTCCCTTTTTTATTTACAAAATGCAGCATTTCAGTGCTTGTAGTCAGCACTTTTTTGCAAAGAAGATATAAAAAGGCATTCAGAAAAAGAGGCACAACACGATATTCTGAATAATATTTGTATGTTGATTAAAAACATAATATTTACAGCATGTAGGGTTTTGTGTAAAACAAACTAAACAAATAGTGCACAACAAATAGTGCACATTAACAAGAGTCTGAAAAACCCTGAAAAAAGTTCATTAAAACCATGTTAATTTGTAATCTATAAAATGTATTTTTATTATGCAAAAACATTATTTGAACATATTTTTTCTTAACAGAACAAGCTTTTTGATGCAAACCTGAAGGGAAATTAACTAAATCTACTGGGGCAGGTTGACATTTTCCAGCCTCCTTTGAGTTCTGGGTAAGGGAATTGCATCACATAAAGATGTAACCTTAATGAAGTCTTGAGTACCTACTTCCCAGTATGCAAAACAAGAAAAGGTCAATCCAACTAGGAACACATGTTTTTGTAAATATTTCCTATTCCTGGGAGTAGTTCAAATCAATCCACAGAGATAATTTGAAAAGTTCAAGATGTAAAAAAATCTTCTAAGCATTTAAATCCTATAAGTGTGTATGAAGACTCAAAACCCAGAGATTAATGCACTGGTATGTATTTTTATTGTACATAATACTGGAGTATTTTGATCTCTAAGTGGGTACATTAGTGCCACTAAGGAGATGGGCAGGGCTGTTAGCAGATAGTGAAAGGCATCTTTGGCCTATACTAAGTTAACAAAACCTAAACAATAAACAAAACCAGCCTGAACTCAATTGACAAGCAGACAATGAAAGCAAGATACATGGACAGGAAACACACAAGGAACAAAGGTCACAAGACAGGAAGTAAACAAACCAGGAACTAGACAAGGATAAGTTTAGCTAGCTAGCACAGTATAGCTATACCATGACAAGAGCCACCTCTCCCTATATCTCCCTTATCTCTGCAATAATCAATGGCATCTTAACTTCAGGTCAAGTAATAAGGGCTTTAAAAAGAGGGCACTATTTACACTGGACCCTTCTGACATCAGCAACCACAGACCAGTATCACTTCTGTATTTTCTTTCCAAAATACTTGAACGTACTGTTTATAATCAACTGTCCCTCTTTCTCACACAGAACAACCTCCAAGATGCCAACCAGTCTGGCTTCAAACCAGCTTACTCTACAGAGACTGCCATCTTGACAGTCACTGAAAAGTTGCATGCAGCCAGAACATCCAAACTGTCATCTGTCCTCATCGTTATGGACCAGCTGAATTTGATATGGTCAAACACAAGATCCTGCAGTCCACCTTGAAGAACATTTGCAGTTTGGCAGTGGTTTGCTTCCTACTTGGAAGACTGTTGTCCATCTAGGCTAAGTCCTTGGTCCTCTCCGTTTCTCCATCTACACTCGCTTACTTAGCAAAGTCATTACCTCACATGGGTTCACTTGCCATTGCTATGCTGATGACACTCAACTTGTTTTTTACTTTCCTCCATCTTACACCACAGCTTTTGCAAGGATCTCGTCTTGTCTGGCAGACATATCTTCATAGATGTCAACCCATCAGCTGAAACTCAAAACCAAAACCAAAAACCAAAACTCTTCAAGGCCGACTCATCTCCAGGTCAAGATCACCTTGGACAATTCTAAAATATCCAATATCCAATTCTAATATGGACAATAATTTATCATTTCCATCACATATTACTAACATAGGGCGGCACAGTGGCATAGTAGATAGCACGGTTGTCTCACAACAAGAAGGTCCCGGGTTCGTGTGGAGTTCTCCCCAGTATTACGTGGATTTCATCCAGGTACTCTTGTTTCCTCCCACAGTCCAAAAATATGCAGATTTGATCGATTGGTGATTCAAAATTGTCCATAGGAGTGAATGTGTGTGTGCAAATAGTTGTTTGTCTATGTGTTGCCCGGAAATGGACTGGTGAACTGTCCAGGTTGTACCCATGCCTCTCACACTATGTGAGCTGAATAGGCGCCAACAGACCCCAGTGACCACAAATTAGGGAATATGCGGGTAAGAAGATTAATGAATCTTCTTCTTCTCCTTTCGGCTGCTCCCGTTAGGGGTCGCCACAGCGGACCATTCTTCTCCACCCTACCCTGTCCGCTACATCTGCCTCTTTCACCCCAACTACCTGCATATCTTCCTTCACCACAT
>JAOTRA010000012.1:1510182-1526850 GCA_026260255.1 Pseudolaguvia tuberculata | reverse complement strand
TGTGTGTGTGTGTGTGTGTGTGTGTGTGTGTGTGTGTGTGTGTGTGTGTGTGTTTGTGTGTGTGTTTGTGTGTGTGTTTGTGTGTTTGTTTGTTTGTTTGTTTGTTTGTTTAACCTCACTCATATAATAACTTTTACACATTAATTTGTTAGTGTGACTTTCATTACTATCCGTGGCTATAGATTGTGTTTAGTGGATTGGAGGCCAGGCTCTCTACAGGACACTCAAGCTGTTAAGTGTTTGAGCTGCTTCGTTTCAGTGAATAAATAATGTGATGCTGTAATTGATTCTTAATAACTGTGTGCTGTAACAGTTTGAATAAAACACACTTATATGGGTGTGCTGGCAAATCGATAATCATATTGTGTATCTCCGGTATACCATTGTAGTATTCTTATTTGTGTTGTTGGATTGTGGGATTTGTTCCAAAAATAAAGCATGTAATTTCTGTTTAAACGCAGGTGGCTGACACAAAGAGGAATCGTAACCATCCCAAAGAGTGTTACTGAGTCTCGCATTAAAGAAAATCTTCAGGTTATTTATTTTCTTTTCTTTTTGATTCAAATACTACATTTTGTATTTTTACATTCTAACATCAATGCTGCAATATATCATGTGACCATATGCAGGTTTTTGACTTTACTCTTGAGCCTGGTGAGATGGACAGCGTGACAGCACTGAACAAAGGTTGGAGATACATTGTACCAACTATAACCGTAAGTGTATCTGCATATGCTGTTTATATTTAATGTCCAATCTTATTATTGAATATTAAATTGACATAAATTGTAAAGCAAACTAGAATGAATAGATATGGAGATGACAAAAATTTGGATAATCACACAAGTTTTGTGTTATTGTTTTTTCAGGTCGATAACAAGCCTGTACCAAGGGATGCAGGACATCCTCACTATCCTTTTAATGACCCTTATTAATAAATACATTGCACTTCTGGAATAGGTGCCTTTCAATCCACTTTAAATGGCATGACTTGAACATGTACACAATACTGGTGGGATCATCTATTATAGTTGTTTAATTTTTTCAATTATTGCGGTATGTCACAATCTGTATCTTTTTGTTATCAATTATATATCCTATCTGTATATATCCTTTCTATATTCTGCTGAGTCCCATAGGACCCCAAATTAGATGGGCAAATTTAGTCTGAACAAGATGTCCTGTGAATCTGTCTGGACATCTTGAAAAATAAAAAGTTAAAATGTACATACAAATATTGTGTATTTGATTCATTTTGATACATACTCTCTTTTCAGCCACCGTGGTGGCGTAGTGGTTAGCACAGTTGCCTCACAACAAGAAGATCTCGGGTTAGATACCCTGTGACACTGTATTAGGGAAGAAGCGGTTTAGAAGATGAAGAAATAAATATTATAAAAAAGGTTAGATATATGTTTACTTTGTGAACTACAATAGAAGAGCGTTCACATAGAAAGTGTCACCAGTTCTTTCCAGCTACAGTTTATACTGATGTGAGGTCAGTTTATACTACTAGTAAATACTGATGTGAGGCCAACTAATTAGGACTGTTTACTTTTTTTAACCAAATAGAGTGGAAAGGTAGCATTATTCTTGTAAGTTCACCATTGTTTAATTTTAATGATAATGCTTCTATTGATGCTAAACAACCTTATAAAAAAGGAGCACAAATGTAGTGTTTATTCCATGTTAAACTCAAAATTGTACATTTACCCAGATTGACAAAAAGTGTAAAATTGTCTTTAAATAAATACATTTACATTTATAGCATTTGGCAGAACGATCTACATTCACTTCCTATCACACAATGTTTATTTTTTAAAACAAGAAAGAATCTATTGAAGTATTTAAAGAAATATTGTTAGGGGAATTGGACTGCTGATCTGTAGAACGTGGGTTCAATTTCCAGCATACCAGAAAACCTGATTATTAACATTATTGTGTTTCACAAGGCTCCCCTTTTGATTTTTGAAGAGGATGAGTTTTTTCTTTCATGCTAATATTATACAAATTTTAATCAAATAAAATAGCCAATATTATATACTCAGGTATGGGATATAATCAGGTAAGGGATATTCAACAAACACATGAAAAAGACAGACTGGTGTCCACAATTCTTTGGCCATATACTGAAGAAACTACTTTTCAGATCATATGTGATTATCAAATATACAAGAGAAAAATGCAAAGTGTGTTAATGCCTTGTTTAGGTATTGTTTTATACACAAACTGTTCCTTCTTGTTGACCATTCATTCATCTGCTAACCCAATTATTTCCACATTCGTGGACACTGGGATCTGCTGGAGCCTATCCCAGCTGACATAGGACAAGAGGCACGTGTACACACTGGACAGGTTGCCAGTCCATTAAAAAGCCAGACACAGACGAACAACCATAAACCCACTCACTCCTTTGGGCATTTACAATCCATTTAGAAACACCAATCAACCTAATGTACATACTGTGGGAGGAAACCAACGCAAGCGCAGGGAGAACATGCAAACTCCGCACAGAAAGACCTGTTGCCTGGCAATCGTTTTGTCTTGCAGACCAGTGGCTCCCAAACTGGTGGCTGTGACCCCCAGCAGGGACGCAAAGTTATAATAAGGGAATGCATTAAAATTTCAAACACTTAAAATGGACATAATATACAATAGTGTGCTGTAACATAATGTCACCTCAGGTAAAAATGACTGTAAATACTGGTATATAGTAAAACAATGTAAAAGCTGGAGGCTTTATTATTTTATTTACAGGAGTGGGGCAAAGGTGTTGAATTGTTAATTGGAAGACCAAGGGTTCGATTTTCAGCACCACCAAATTGCCACTACTGGGCCCATGAGCAAGGCCCTTAACCCCATTGCTCATCTACAGAAAAGAGAATAAATCTGGATAAAAACGTATATCAAATTCTGGAAATGTGTAAATGTAAATGTACTTTAAGTCTTCTTCTTCTCCTTTCGGTTGCTCCCGTTAGGGGTCGCCACAGCGGATCATTCTTCTCTACCCTACCCTGTCGCTACATCTGCCTCTTTCACCCCAACTACCTGCATATCTTCCTTCACCACATCCGTAAACCTCCTCTTTGGTCTTCCTCTTTTCCTCCTTCCCGGGACCTCCATCCTCAACATTCTTCTACCAATATAAATGTAAATGTACTTTAAGTAAGCAGTTTCAAATAAATCCTAAAAAAGTGGGTTTTTATATACGTTGGGTGGGTTTAATGCTGTAGGAAACGTATAGGAATCACTAACAGGTAGCCATTGAACACTCTGGGCTGTGTGCGCGCTTTAAAATAGTTTCCCGCGCTTTGTCGTGGGGTCAAAGTTCAGCGGAAGTGTAGACAGCATCCGTATTTAAAGGCGCCAACAGTGCTTTGATTCGGAATCAGTCGTGTGTCTGGTTGCCATTTTCTGCAGTCAGTTTCTTTTTTTTTTAGTTTATTGGTAGCTCACACACTGAAGATGCCGGAGGAAACCGCTGTTTCTGCGTCTCCCGCAGCTGAAGCGTAAGTTTCCGTATTTTAGTCTCGTTGTTTGTCGCTCGAAGGCGACAGTTGCGTTACGTTGGAACCGTCCTTCGTTGATGTAGTGCGTACTAGCGCTTTAGTCAGTACGCAAACGTGACGTCCTGCCTAACAAGTACTACAGCACTACGTAGTACGCAGGTACGTGTCGTTTGGCGGGAGAGCGGCGCGGCTAAATCGCTTTGCTAGCTTCGGTTAAGTTGGCTTGGTCTTGTTTTAGTCACATTAAACGTTTAAAATCGTTCCTGTTTCGGTTATCGAACGTGTAATTATGTAATAAAACCAACATGTCAGTGTTTAAAAAGCTAAATAATAGTACTATTTCCATGAGTGTGTTTCCGTGGCTGACCGACGCTAGCTGCTCCACCGGGTCCGTCTTTTACTTCAGTGTTTGCTGTTAGGCTAAGCGGTAACCATGGCTACCTTCACATTTCCTTCCAACTTTTAGATACTTTTAGTTTTTTCTTTCAGTAAATCTGCTTCGGTTGTTTTTAATTTTATTTACCCTTATTGGCATTCTTCTCTTTGCGGCTGCTCCCGTTAGGTGGCGCCACAGCGGCGCACTATTCGCCACACTACCCTGTCCTCTACATCCGCCACGTTCACCCCAACTACCTGCATATCCTCCCTCGCCACATCCCTAAACCTTCTCCTTTCCTCCCGCCTGACACCACCATCCTCAGCATTCTTCTACCAATATACTGCATGTCCCTCCTCTGCACATGTCCATACAATCTCAAGCTAGAGTCCCTTACCTTGTCTCCAAAACAACCTACATCGCCGTCCCCATAATAAGCTCATTTCAAGTGACCAGATTTTTGTTGGTTTTTAAAGATTTTTTTTTTTATAACATCATGTGTAATAAGTGAGGGTGGTGGTGTTGGGCTAAAATGAATAATTGTAGTCAAATTAACAAAGTTTAGAAATGTTTAAATTTAATTGGTGATTGTGGTTTGTATAGGGGTACTTAGTCTACTATTGGTCCAATCACTGACACTTTGATTCTTGACCCTTTCTGCTTCTGTATCATACATAGCTGAGCCTCTGCTCTGAGATGTGAAGGATGACTGTAAAAAGTAGTTAACAAAATTTAATAAAAGCTTGATTCCTTTTTTTTTATACAGATATTAGGAGCAGATTCTTAAGACAGTCACTAAGAATGTTATTCGAAGTGCATTAAGTAAAAATTAAGTGTTACACTCTCCTTCTGGAGTGTCCTTGTAAGAACTGTGATTAGACCAGTTACAGGATCTTGTCAATGATCTTGAAGATGAGACTGTAGTTACCACGAATACAGTTAACACCATGTGCTTGCAATAATGCCACCGCACACACTGTTCAAGGTGGCACATGCACAGACCTGTCTGAAGTTTGCCATTGAATATCTGAACAACTTAAAACCATTGTGTGTATATCACAAATGCCAAGTGTTGAGTTACCATTTGACAAGTCAGATTAATTTATTTTGCTGGGAAAGTCTGACTTGTACACCTGAAACTTGGGGAAATCTAGTAAGGACTTGTAGCTTCTGTTAAACTACCAATGTTAATTTTAATTTAATCCTTTTTTTTAAAGAAATAAATAATTCCTTTTTGGTATGAGTGCTTTTTCAGTTTCTTTTCTCCATTCTTCTAGTATGGAAGAGAAGCCTTGCTCGTCCAGTGCAGCAGAACGGTAGGATTTTGGATGTTTATTGCTTGTATTCAAAACTGGAAACAAGCGTTTAAGCTTTTGTTTGGTCTTTTCAGCTCTGTTGATGTGGCTGAAGAGGCAAAGAAGCTGATTGGCACTGGAAACAGGCACCTGGTCATGGGAGATGTTGTCTCTGCTGTCAGTGTGTTTCAGGAGGCTTGTGCCATGCTGTGAGTACAACTGGAGTTCTAACTTTAGTCAGGTGTAAAGTAAATTGTCTAAATTTTTTTTCAGCTCTGTACCAAATCTTTATGTAGTGCATCTATCCAACATGGGCTTACCTCCTTATTAAAACTATTTTTCATTTTCACCACAGAGCTGAGAAATATGGTGACACTGCTGATGAATGCGGAGAAGCGTTTTTCCTGTGTGGGAAGTCCTTGCTGGAGCTTGCCAGGTAATGCATAGAACAGTTTCTTGCTTTTGGATCTTGAAACAGTTTTGTTTTAAGCAAAGTCATGCATCAATGTGTGGGTGTACTCTTTCAGGATGGAGAACTCTGTCTTGGGTAATGCTTTGGAAGGAGTCCCAGAGGAATCCTCTGAGGAAGGCGAGAAACAGAATGACTCAAAGATTGAGAGTGCAGATAATTTGGATGGTGGGTATTTATCTAGAGGGTTTTTATTCATAGTTGCTATGGGCTCTTAAAACTAAACGGGTGTAGTAGCTGTATGAGTATCTTTGCCCATTGAAGTTACTTTCTTTAGTGCAGCATCTTTCATACACTACAGCTGAGTGATGCACTTTGTAAGATCGAGGAACAGTTTCAATGCATTTTATTCCCAATTCTAAAAATGCTGCTGTTACATGGATGTTGAATTTGTTAAATGTAGAAAATGAATTTAGTGAAGGAATTGGGAGCATTGTAACGTTTGGCTGGCCCAACTGCAGCTAATGGTTTGGTTTCTAACTAAGGCTGTGCCCACTAATCTTTATCATTGTGTAAAACTTGTTTGCAGAGTGGGCACTGGAATGTTTTAATGGCCTTACTTCAAACTATACCCAATGATTATTTACAGGTTAAATGTACCTGCAATGGGGAAAATGTTTTTTAATAAGAAATGGCTTGTTCATTTGTATGCAAAACAATCTTATTCCCCAAACACCATGAGCCAGCTTCAACCACCAGAGTAAAAGCATGAGATTTCCATTCACAGGTTTGACTGTCTTCTTTTTATATCAGCCTGGTGTTAAGTTTTAGCTTAATAAACTCCGTAGATGTCCTGTTAGCTTAATGTTTTTACCACAATACAGAGGAAACCAGAGATGAGCTCCGGGAACAGGTTTATGAAGCAATGTCTGAAAAGAGGGATTCTAATGATGGGGAGCCTAAAAGTGGTGATGTGAAGGAACTTGTCAAGGAAGAAAAGGTGGAGAATAATGAAGCTGCAGTTGTGGAAAATCAAGAGAAAGTTGAGACACTTGCTGAAAATGGAATTGGAGTCAAAGAAAATCTTGAAAATGAAAAACAGACTGCTGAAGGTGATTGCAAGAAGCTGGACAAAGATGACTTCTCAAACCAGGATGCTGCTGCTACTGAGGTTGTAAAAGAAACAAAGGAGGATGCTGAGCAGAATGATAAAAAGGCAGAAGAATTGGATGAAAATGAACAGCTGGAGCCTATGGAGGAAGATGCTGGAGGTAGATGTTTAATATGGAGCACATGTGATTTAAAGGATTTAAGTGGGTTTTCTTATCCCTTTCCAATCACTTGGGTGAAAACTGCTTAACAAAATGGGCTCCTTGACCTGCACAATACAAATGTAATGTGATATTTCTTTCATTTGCTATATGCATGATTGCTGCTTCTGATTTAGTATCTTGTTTAGATGAGGATGACGACGACGTGGAGGAGGAGGAGGAGGAAACTGATGCCAATACAGAGAAGGTTCTCTTGGATCAATGTTTTTGGGGTAAGGTGGGAAAATTTTATTTAATGCAATTTATTGTGCTTACAGGAGGCTGAGGAGGAGGATGTTGGAAATCTCCAGTTAGCATGGGAGATGTTGGAAGTGGCTAAAGTGATTTACAAACGGTGTGACTGCTTGCATATACAAACCTCACACTTATTACTACATTCCTGATGCATCTGGTGGTGGAAGTTGCTTTTTTATTTTTTTGCAGAAAGGAAAGCCAGGATGACCAACTAATGGCAGCACAGATCTTTTTAAAATTGGGAGAAGTTGGTGCGGAGTCGGGTATGTTTGGCCAAGAACTGTTACTTGAATTGGCACATTTTAGTTATAATGTAGCTTTATATTGTCTTTACAAGTGTGACACAAGACAGCTTGAACTGTCAATTCAAAATAGTTTACGTTATTATTTTAATACTATGCATTGCTTTTAATAAAATTTAAAAACTGTTCACTAAATTGCAGCATTTAGTCAATGTTGCTACATTTCTGTAGCACAGCTGATGTCTGTCCTCTGCAGACATTTACTTTTGCCTTTCAGGGCTGACTTTGGCTGGAACTCAATGGGCCCTGCTTGAGTGCCGCTATAGAACAGTGTCGCTTCTTGTGTGCCAACATTTTAGAAATGATTTAAATTGCCCAAAACTGATATTATAAAACATCAACTTTTTTAACTTATAAACAAGTTAGTGCATGTAAATAAGGCAGGCTAGTGTGTCTAGAGGTTTTATTCATTATATTACTGATGACCGGTCTCTTGTAGGTAATTACAACCAAGCCATAGAGGACTTCCAGGAGTGCTTAGCCATACAGCTAAAGAATCTTCCTTCGCACAGTCGTCTGCTGGCAGAGACTCATTACCAGCTGGGCATGACCTTCAATTACACAGGCCAGTACAGTCAAGCCATCCAGCAGTTCAACAGTTCTATCAAAGTCATTGAGAGCCGACTGGGTATGTTCATGTGGCCTCAGAACCGGTTATCCTCGAAGATTTTTAGAAATTAATCCGTTTAATACTTTAATTTATGAAACTGGTCTTTGTTCTTACCAGCCATGCTTCAAGAGATAATTGACAAAACAGAAGCAGCTGAAGGAGCAGCTGAGGAAAAGCGTGAACTGGAGGAGCTGAAGCAGTTGCTACCAGAAATTTCTGAGAAGGTAGAAGATGCAAAGGAAAGTCAGAGGACTGGAGCTGCAGCATCGGAAGCAATTCATCAGACACTGGTGAGTCAAGTTACCACTTTCCTTCCAGGCCTGAATTAAAACCAGGCTGTGGTATTTCTCTTTACACCTCGGCTTGATCTTGACAACTTTCTGGTCTCAAGTGTAATAACGCCCGTAAGTGGAGAGGTGCCTGACTGCATGTTGTCATTTAATTTTTAAAGATTTTTTTTTTTTTTTTTTTTTTTTTAAGGGAGGGGCATCTTCATCCTCTGGATTTTCATCTGAAAATGTTGCTTCAACTTCTACAGCTGCACCGGTATGTCATAGAAACCAAAGCTAGTTTCTCAATTTAGGCTTTTAGTCTTCAATCATAATCTCTTTTCAGATTGCAGTGAAACCTGCTGACTGCGCGCCTTCAAAATCTGCATCAGATATTTCCCATCTTGTTCGTAAAAAGGTTAGTCCAATCAGTTACTGTTTGCCTCTCCAAAATCCTCAATCACTTTTAATTTAGTTTATGTAGGAACCCCCTAAATTCCAGCAGTTAAGCCCCTTACCATTGTGGCATGCATGTCTAATCTTTATGGAAGTTAAGCAGTGTCGTGGTTAATGGATGGTTTGAGTAGTGAGTGTAGCTGTGCCGTTGGTCAGTAGATTAGAAGCTGAGGTGAGAAGGGAGGAAATAAAGTCTTTTCTATCCTGCTTTGTATTCCCGCACAGCGGAAGCCAGAAGACGAGAGCCCAAAAAAGGACAATGATGCTAAAAAAGTCAAACAGGAGACCACAATTAATGGCAGCGCCGACTCTGCCAGCAACAGCAATGGAGTCCAGGAGAAAATGGAGCAGGAGGCGAGTTGATAGGCTTGATGTTTCTGCTTGTAGGGCGAGTAGAGGTGCTTCAGGGCAGGGCCTAATATCTGGATAAATCGCATGCCTTTCCGCCCCCCAATTCAGATAATTATCCAGGATCCTTTTTTGCTTGTGGGTTCTGGCTTGCTACGTGTCTAAATTGCTGCTCTGCTCAGTCCAACTTTAAGTACTTTATTATACCAAGCTTTTGGCTTTACTGTAACTCTAAATCTTCTGTTTTTTAGGCTGTGAATTCCTCTACTCCTGCTGAGGCCTCAGCATAATGTTTGGGGGGCTTTCTCAGATACCCACCGATCTTCTAACCAGCACAGCATGCCTGCCTCAGTCTCATGAATAGCTTTTTGTTTTGTAAATAGTTGCCCTTTTTCTTTGTCCAATTTTTGTATTGTAAAGTTTCATTAAAAGTTTGCATAAATCATGTCCCGTTTGTTAGCCAATTTGACGAGAACGTTTCCGCCTAGAATAGGTATTCAATCTTGTGTTTAAGGTTCAGGAAAAATGCTAATTGGAAGAACTGGGTTTGATTCTCTTGTCAATTACTACTGCTGGGCACCTGAGCAAGGCCCTTGACAATGATTTGCCCTGAAGAAAATAAGTGAAAGGACGGCAGTAAACATCTGGAGAGGAACAGGTTAGTTTATATTGGCAGTAAATATTAGAATATTGATCTTCCCCACTTATTCTGAGGTCACCAGTCTGTCTCAGGGCAACACAGACAACCATTCACCCACTGGCTTCTCAGGGCAATTTAGAATCACCAAACAGCCTGTTTTTGGACTTGGGCGGAAACCTACAAAAGCATGGGGAGAACATGTAAACTGCATAAAGACCCCAACCCGGGACTTTCTTGTGAGATGACTGTGCTAACCACTAAGCCAATGCACTGCCAAATCTTAGAAGGTCTGCAGGAATCTATCCTTGTACACAGGATGAAACTAGAGTACCCAAAGAAACCCATGCAAGCATGGTGTGCACATACAAGACCCCTTGTCTGGGAATCAAACCTGGGACCACATTGTGAGGTGACTAACTGCTTAATCTGTGGAACATTAGTTAAGAGGACTTCAAAGACCAAGTCAAACTAATCCACCTGTAACCAGAACATCCTCTTGGAAATATTTCAGCTTTTTTAAAGGAACCACATTAATCATATGGAGCAACCGTATGGGATCATGCCAAGGAAGAGTACTACAGATGCCAGCTTTGCTTTGAGGATCTTGATGGAGAAGGCCAAAAGGAGTTGCATTGGGTTCGTGAATCTGGAGAAGGCGTATGACGGTTCCGAGAGAGGAGTTGTGGTATTGTATGAGGAAGTCAGGTGTAGCAGAGAAGTATGTGAGGGTGGTGCAGCACATGTATGAGGACAGTGTGAGACAGCAGTGAGGTGTGCAGTAGGAATATTGGACTGGTTCAAGGTGGAGGTGGGATTGCATCAAGGATCTGCTCTGAGCCCTTTTTTGTTTGCAGTGGTGCCTGACAGATGAGGTTGAGAAGAATTTGGAAAGGTGGAGGTATGTGCTGGAGAGAAGGAATGAAATTTAGTAGGAGTAAGACTGAGTGCATGTGTGTGAGAGGGAAGGCAATGGAGTGGTAGTGAAGGTGGAAGAGTTTAAGGACCTGGGGTCAATAGTGCATAGTAATAGAGATGGTTCGGCCATGTGCAGAGGAGGGACATGCAGTATATTAATAAGAGAATGCTGATGGAGGTGTCAGGCAGGAGAAAAAGAGGAAGACCGAAGAGGAGGTTTATGGATGTGGTGAGGGAAGATATGCAGGTAGTTGGGGTGAAAGAGGCAGATGTAGCGGACAGGAGAGTGGTGAAGAGTGATCCGCTGTGGCGACCCCTAACGGGAACAGCTGAAAGAAGACTACATTAATCATATGGAGGTTCAGACTATTGAACTTTTTACTAATGCAGTTAAAGATTATTGTACTCATTAAATTAAAAACTTTAATACTCAATATGCTTAAGCGTCTGACAATCAGCTGGATATTTAATTAGTAAAGACATTTTAGTAGGTAGGTGGTCAGAGTGCACGGTCTGCTGCAGCCCTGGAACAGCAAGGTTCTTGCTCAATGACCCAACAGTGGCAGGCTGGCTGACATTTTGGTAGGGCTTAAACCGAGGTCTTCCAGTTAACAACTCAGAACCGTAACCATTTGCACAATCACTTAGCTTTTTATATCTTTATTTAAACATGCCATCAATATTGACCAATCACTAGTTACCATGGTGACTACATCCATAGCATCGAGTTCAACCTCGACTATCAATACAAATGTTCAATGAGTCTACAAAGTACAACAAATAATGAGTTTTTATTGTTCTCTGACTTAAAAAAAAATTTTTTTGTAAGTTTGAATCGGTTGAAAGAAACAAATATTTAAAAGGCTCTGATTGTTTAGAGGTTCCCCGCCCCCCCCACCCAGACTTCATCACTGACTGCCTCCTTTAGGTGGAGGATCTATGTGTTCAGTTTGGGGTGATAATGAAAGAAAAGGGTTGGATTGGATTGGAAGTTGTGATGTTTTAGGCTGAGACGTTTGTCTTTCCGTGTCAGTGTGAGAGTCGGAGACGACCTGTGATCAAAACAAGTGGGAAGTGATATTAAAGAAAAATGTATTTTTAGTAAAAATAAAAGTTAAGTAAAACTAACCCTGGATTGTACTGGGTCGTGTTCCACTGATGGATACTTATAGACTCTGCTGCTGTTTGGATGGATCGTAGTGAACGTTTGTACTTCTCCATCACGAGCATTCAGTATACGAAGACAAATCTCCATGTTTCCCAACTAACAATGGAAGCATCCCAGAGTAACAATTTATACACAATAAAGAAAATAAAACGCTCTGCTATTCTATAAACAGAAGCAACATGTCTGTGTCTTATCGAAGAAGCAGAGAAAGTCTTTGGGGTTTGTTACCTGAGGTACAGTGTTGAGTTGGGCCAGGCTGAGGGTCGGTCTCACAGGTAGAGAACGGAAAGGAAATTTCCAGAATCCACTCTGAACCTGATTCTGATTGTCAAAGAGCTGCAGTTTGGACCAGCCTCGGATTTCCTGATCCCATAAGCCAAAACTGCCTACAACCTGAATTTCCACCACTAAGCAGAGAGATGGTGATGGCTGCACCCTGAGAAGATTTAGTTTTGGAAAAGGTACACAGGTGCTCCTGCAACAAGATTAAAAGCTGCCTATTTTTTATCATTACTTTTACGTGGTTAGTTACTTTTGGCTAACATTTACCAGTAGACCGTTTTTCTAATGTTTTGCACAGTAGTGTTCAGCAGGGTCGCCTTACAATAAGAAGGTCCCAGGTTCAATTCCTGGTCCGGGGGATCTTTCTGTGCAGTTAGCATTTTTGTGAGTTTCCTCCGGGTACTCTGGTTTCCTCCCACAGACTAAAAACACGTACATTAGGTTGATTGGTGATTCTAAATTGCCCATAGGAGAGATTGTGGGTGAGTGGTTGTTTATCTGTGTGTGGCCCTGCATTGTACTGGCAACCTGTCCAGGGTGTGCCCCTGCCTCTCGGCCTATGTGTGTTGGGATAGGCTTTAGTACTATGGCCCGGAATTATGAAATCAGCAGGTAAGAAGATTAATGAATTAAGCACAGATTTTGGTTACTCCACCCACTTCTCTCTATCCACCTGCTCAGTGTAACTAAATTAAGATTAAACTAGTTTACCTGTGCAACGGCTGCTGAAAAGCTAGTAAAGCGAAGTTTTCAGCTCGTCTTCTTGCTGGATAGTCTGAATCCCCAACGGGCCGGCAGTGGACTGGTGGCATAGGGATGGGCTGCCCGGTTTCTTGCTCCTCAGAGAACAACCAGGCAATCAAATGAAGTGTTCTAACCATGGCATCTACACCAATGACCATGTCGTATAAGATGACAAGTCCAGACCTGAATATGCACATTATGGTTACGTTTATACGATGACATGAATGAACAAACCTTTAACTCCGTATTTTCTGCAATGGTTTTATTGATTGGTTTTTAAAGGTTTTGGTACTGTCAGTGGTCAGTGATGTCAATGAATTATCACTTTGCTTTAATATCATTTAAACATTTCTATGTGGCACTTCAGATTTGGGGACTCTTGACCATCACAGTTATGTATGTTGTAAATCCCAAATTGTCCAAATTTGGCTTTGAAGGTTTGGTGTCCTACAACGTTTAACTCCAACTTGGCTCAAGCTCGACTTATAAGTTTCAACTGTACCTAGAGCGATCGTGACTAGTTGGTTTAAGGTGTGTTTGATTAGGGGTTGGACTTTAGCGCTTCAGGACACTGATCCTCCAAGACCCATGTTGTATTCTAAAGCATCACTGAACCTGTTACAGCATCATGACGTCTCACTGCAGAAAGCAGCTCTAACTGAATCTACTGTAAAGCCTTGTAATGCAAGGAGGTCCAAACTGAGTCCTGGAGTGTTTAGTGTCCTACAGAGTTTCGCTCAAACTTGCTTTACCACACCCACATGTAAGTTTCAGGTTTACCTAAGAAGATCTTGATTAGTTGTTTCAGATGTGTTTGATTAGGGTTAGAGCTAAATTCTGCAGAACACTGGATCTCCAGGAGTTTGGGTACCCCTGCTATAATGAAAGATTCAAAAAAACATGTATAAAATGTGATACTTTGGAAATATATTGTATGTCACAATTACTTGAATTAAGAATAACGCACTATAAGTTAAATAAATAATTAACACCAGTATTATAACATGGTGAAAATAACGCTTTGCATTTCATTATACAATTTTGTAGATTATACAGTTACATCTGCAGACCCAGGGTGAATAAGGACAAGCGTCATGGTGTAATGGATTAAGCCACCAACCAGACCAGAACACACGTGCGATTTGCCCTCCCGGGTTTGACTGCGGATTGGGTCTCATCTGGATCCAGCCACCTCTATTTTTTTTTCTTCCTTTTTCCCTTTTCATCTTTTAATCTATCCAATCAATACAAGCAAAAAATCTCTAGAAATCAAACAATAAGGAAGTAGACTCACTCCGGATCATAAGGCGCAGGGCCGAGAGAGTCCTTTAAGTCAAACATCTGTCTGTCCATTAGTGAATGCTGGTGCAAACTGTTTTCCTGCAATACACAGTTTGATATGTTAAAATGGCGCTTGGCACTGTGTGATTTTAAGCATCTACAGTAACAACATCTACAGGATCTACTAGAATTTTCCTCTTTCATTAAACAGTTTACAGATGTTTATGGTAATATACAGTACAATAAATCCAGATCAAACCCACCAGAGCAGGAGGAGCTGCCTTTCTCTCCCTGCTTTTCTCCAATTCTCTCTTCAGGTTGGAGATCTCAGTCTGCAGGATGGAAAGTTGGTGGCTGAGGTTCCTCTGAATCAGACTGTTCTCTAAACCACCTACAGCAGAACGTCAATGAAAGCACAGATCATATTAATAGACTGTTAATATTGACCACAGACACACATCCTAATATTAAGATACAGTTATGCTTGCCAAAGTTCGTCCATCCATCCATCCATCCATCCATCCATCCATTGTCTATACCCATATATTCCTAAGCAGGGTCGCTGATATATGATGAAGTCTTTTACATCAAATACACACAAACATTTACTCCTATGGACAATTGAGAATCACTAATCAACCTAATGTAATGTTTTTGGACTGTGGGAGGAAACCCAGAGGAAACCAATGCAAGCACAGGGAAAACATGCAAACTCTGCACAGAAAGATCCTTGTCCCGGGACCATGCTAATCACTAGGCCAATTTTTGCTCATTAAGGAAATGTAGAAATGCAAACTACGTTTAAAAGTTTAAAATAAAATTACCTGCTCTTCCTCTCTGTCTTTCTCTATCTATCTGTAATTTAAGGATCTGCTCCTCCAGCTGCTGGTTCTCATACTCTACTGCCAGAATCCTCAAGTCCACCGCTGGATGAGACGACTTCCTCCCTAAAACCAATAAGAACCATTGACAAGCTTTCCTTTGGTAGTACAGATTACTGAAGGTTCACAAACGCTGCTCTACTCACGTCTTGTCTTCTCTGTCTGCTGTTCAGCTGCAGAGCTGCTCGGCTCCACTGTATAAGCCTCAGCCTGAAGCTCATTCAGTTGGGTGAGAACATCTGGATCAGAACCACCAGATTGTATGTATGTTTGGTGTAAAGATCTGTAAAGTATTTTATTTAAAATATTTATCCTGATTTATATTTAAATTAGAATATTTGTAGAAATACTTATATTCTATTTATTTATAGTTAGGAACTGATAAAGAATGAAACCCTATCTGGCTCAAGAGCGGTCCATCCATAGAAGACAAGAGGTCAGAGGTGATACGTTGTGGCCTTCTGTCCTCTAGGGGGTCTGCTGGAGCGTTTCCACTTCAATAAATCAGTGCAATGAGTGTAAGGAATGATGATTGACATCAGAAAATGAAACCGTCTCATTCGATCACGCTCTCTACCCTCCCCCCCTCCTACACACACACACACACACGCACACACACACACACACACATCTCTAATACGCATTCCATGTCATACATAGTCAGTCTTACTCTCTTGCTTTACATTTATCTCACTGTCTACATCTTCCACTCTCTGCATCTCTTTCTCAGCATCACTATTTTACTGTTTCTTTATCTCTCTCTCTCTCTCTCTCTCTCTCTCTCTCTCAGTCTCAGTCCATTTTAGTCTTTTTCTCACTCTGTCATTCATTTGTTCATTCATTCATCCTCTATCTCGTTTATTCTCTAATTCAGGGTTACGGGGCACATAGGGCAGAGATACACCCTGGACAGACAGACAGACACACACACACACACACACACACACACACACACTTTCTGGTATTAGTCCAACACCTTAACCACTAAGCTACCACTTCCCTACTTACCAGACACACACTTGTATGGGAAATTTAGAATCACCAATTTACCTAATTTAACTAATGTAATATTTTAGACTGAGGTGGGGAAAACATGCAAACTCCGCACAGAAAGACTCCTTGACTGTGCGTGTGTGTGCGCGTGCGTGCGTGCGTGCGTGCGTGCGTGTGTGTGTGTGTGTGTTGTTCTCCTACCCCTGTAGTGCACTGATCAGAGTACTGAGTCTGTACAGAACCTCCTGGTTTCTCTCTTCCTGTTCTTTTATCCTTTGCAGCATCTCTTCCAGTCGAACCGTCCCATCATTCCCAACTACGACTTCCTGCTGTTCAATGTCTAGATACAAAAAAAACAGGAAATGTTTTATATCGAATCTTGAACATTTAGTGGAAAACCTAAATAGTAGCATATTGCATCACAATTTCATTCATTCATTCATCTTCTTACCCGCTTATTCCCGAATCCGGGGTCACGGGGGTCTGCTGCGCCTAATCCCAGCACACATAGGGCAAGAGGCGGGGGTACACCCTGGACGGGTCGCCAATCCATCTCAGGGCAACACACAGACAAACAACCATTCACACACACATTCACTCCTATGGACAATTTACAATCACCAAT
>JAOTRA010000012.1:1452583-1464053 GCA_026260255.1 Pseudolaguvia tuberculata | reverse complement strand
GTGACAAGGATGGACAGGATTAGAAATGGGTTTATTAGAGGGACGGTGCATGTAGGATGTTTTGAAGACAAGGTGAGGAAGATTAGGTTGAGATGGTTGGAACATGTGCAGAGGAGGGACATGCAGTATATTGGTAGGAGAATGCTGAGGGTGGAGGTCCCGGGCAGGAGGAAAAGAGGAAGACCAAAGAGGAGGTTTACGGATGTGGTGAAGGAAGAGATGCAGATAGTTGGGGTGAAAGAGGCAGATGTAGCGGACAGGGTAGTGTTGAGAAGAGTGATCCGCTGTGGCGACCCCTAACGGGAGCAGTTGAAAGGAGAAGAAGAAGAAGAATGCTGAGGATCGATATAATATATATATATATAATTGGTTCTAATTATTGTAATATAATATTTAGAACCTGTGTAACAAAATATTTAAGCCAGAAACTGCTGATATGATCGATTAGTCATTCTAATCATTGCCAACTAATTGACCATTAATATAATGATTTGTATTCACACTAATCTACAGCAGTACAGTTACATTAGTATTCTCTATCTGCCATGCTAACAAAAATTAATTACTCATTAAATTATACGTTTCAATAAGATTTCCTAAGCGATTTTCTTTTATCTCTTTATATCTTTAAAATCAGCTTGCGAAAACGGCTATCAGTGTCTGAGTCTTCACACACCGAGAGCGACTCCAGCCCCCCTCTAACGGTGCGGCGCCGTTGCTGCTCCGCAATCATCGAAATGCCCCGGTTCGCTATATCCACAGAGGAGGAAACCCATAGGAAGACTCCAATCAGAGCTCAGCGCAGTGAAGAGCTTCCATCTGCTATTCCAGAACTCCCATTGGAGAGAGAACTTCAGCTGGATGAGTCTCCCATAACACCAGGCTCCACTTCCAGCCAAGGCACCCGTGGCACACTGACTCGTCAGTATCTCCACGAGCCACTTCAGATATATATGTAGGTTAAGCTTCTCACTATAAATGTCGATGATGTGCCTTGTGTGCAGCCGGTGATTTCTTGGATAAAGGATCTGCTCGCTGCAACAGTCATGATGGAGCAGATATTTCCACTCCAAAAGCCATCAGCGATCTGGCAGTTCGTCGAGCTCGCCATAGACTGTTATCAGGAGACACAGAGAAACACACAAACACACGGCCACTCAATAAGGTCATCAAATCAGCCTCAGCCACTGCCCTTTCACTCATGATTCCTTCAGGTGAGTACATGTAACATGACCCCACACCCTCCCACAAATGATTTTTATAGTTTCTTTTATGCTTATATTTCTGTGCCTCAGAGCACCATGGTGCCTCTCCTCTAGCCAGCCCCATGTCCCCTCACTCCCTGTCGTCCAATCCCTCGTCCCGGGACTCATCTCCCAGCAGGGACCTGTCATCAGCTGTTTGCAGTGTGAAACCTGCCATCATTATCCACAGAGCAGGCAAGAAATATGGTTTCACACTACGTGCCATCCGTGTCTACATGGGAGACACTGATATCTACACCGTGCACCATATGGTCTGGGTGAGTTACTCAGACATCTAATAGAGATGATTTAGAGTTTTGGGATTCTGTTCTAACTGTATGATTAAAGTGTGACTGCTACATTCTGTCAGCATGTGGAGGAAGGAGGACCAGCTCATGAAGCAGGTCTAAGAGAAGGGGACCTCATCACACATGTTAATGGAGAAGCAGTTCACGGCCTCGTTCACACAGAGGTTGTGGAGCTCATTCTTAAGGTACATCCAAACACACCCCATCAATGTGTTGTTATAAATCAGCAATGTTCGGTTTAAAACTAGCTTTTATTTTACTCAGAGTGGATACAAGGTGTCTATATCAGCCACTCCTTTTGAGAACACCTCTATCAAGGTTGGGCCAGCTCGTAAAGGTAGCTACAAGTCTAAAATGGCCCGGCGCAACAAAAAGACCAAAACAAGAGAGGGACAAGACAAGTAAAGTTCATTTTAATTTCCCTTAATGTTTATAAATGGTAAACTTTTATTCAGTTCTTTGCATTGGTTTGCTTTTGTGTGCTTTGTGCATGTTTTTTGCAGTAAGAAGAGGAACTCCCTTTTTCGAAAAATTACTAAGCAGGCATCGCTCCTGCACACAAGTCGCAGCCTGTCCTCTCTGAATCGCTCGGTGTCATCGGGTGAGAGTGTGCCTGGATCACCCACACACATGTCCCCTCGCTCCCCAACACAAGGCTATCGATCCACACCGGATTCCTCGCACTCTGGTAAAGCTTTTGTACTCTGTGTCGTCCTTGTGCAATTGCCATATTGTGCGACCTTTGGGCCAGTAATTTATTTAACAATTCAAGTGCAATTGAATCACTTTTACCCAGAATTTACACCAAAATTGAGAACTGCCTTTAAGTTAGTTTTCTGTGTCATCCCTTACACACTGTCACTAAGCATTAGCAGACTAAGTAAACAAAAGTATCTGTTCTGCTCAAACCTGATACACACTTTTCTGCTCAAATGATATAATTATATATTTTTGTTTTTTGTTTTCTGCTTCTAAAGTTGGTGGAAATTCATCTCAAAGCAGTTCTCCCAGCTCCAGTGTGCCAAACTCTCCTGCCAGCTCTGGTCAGATTCGGCCCAGTTCCTTACATGGCCTTGCACCTAAGCTGCAGCGTCAGTATCGCTCCCCTCGCCGCAAGTCTGCCGGTAACATTCCCTTGTCACCACTGGCCCGCACTCCCTCACCAACACCCCAGAGCACTTCTCCCAAGCGCTCCCCCTCTCCCCTACCCTGCCATCCGCTCCTGAGCTCCTCCCTCGGTCAGTCTTTTCCTGTAAAACTGCATTCTTCCCCTCCGCTAGTGCGCCAGATTGCTCGCCCGAAGAGTGCCGACCCACCTCGCTCTCCTCTTTTGAAACGTGTACAGTCGGCTGAGAAACTGGCAGCCTCACTGTCGTCCTCCTCCTCATCTCCCTCGCCTTCATCTGCCGCAGATAAAAAGTTGCCAGTTGCCGCCTGTCGCAAACACAGCCTGGAAATCTCACACTCTGATTTTAAGAAGGAGTTGCTCCAGCGAGAACCAAGTTTGCAGAGCTTGCAGGAGTGTGCGACTGAGACTCTTGTTGGAGGCAGGGTGTCTCCAGCGGAGAAAGGAATTCTGCAGAAACCTTTAGCCCGAAAGTTAGGTCGTCAAGAGGGCCCTGACTCTACCACTGGATCATTAGGGCTGGCCCCTGGTAAGAGCATGCTGAAGGACAAGCTATCAGCTATCCGGCAGGATCGGGCAGAACGCAGAGAATCTCTACAGAAGCAAGATGCCATTCATGAAGTTGATTCTTCTGAGGATGAGACAGATGAAGGTTCAGAAGATAGCCAGGATGGACGGGGCATACCTTTTGTTCCTCCTAGCCATGTGCTCCGACCAACAAGTGTGATGGGATGCACACATATCAGGGCAGGGCCGTCTCCTTCAACAAATGTCTCTCTGTCCCCGTTCACAGTGGCTCAGCCCAGCTCCTGTCAGCTCAGCCAAAGTCTACAGACTCAAAGCCAGACTCAAGCCCAACCTTTATTATTGGCAGGAGCTAATGCATCTAAGCAAAGCCCCATTCAGACCTTGGCATCCAGTTCCTCTGCAGCTTCTACCTCTGCAGCTTCTAGTGAGAGACGAGAAAAGGCTCCTGATTCTGTGTCTATCAGTACACCTTGTCCTCAGCCAACCTCTCTGATTAGCACTTTTTCTACACCTGGTAGTGCATTTACCACTGTAAGTAAGGAACCATTTGTTAAACCTTCAGTGCCCCCTCTGGACCGTAAGACACCCAAAGTGAGCAGCAACCAAGAATCCAGCACAGTACCAGTCATAGTACGGGAATCCCAAACTTCTACAACTCCAACTTGTGGCATCACTAAAGAAATGAAAGAGGCCGACAACCGGAGACAAGCAGCAGCAGCTGCCGCTGCCTCGTCCTTTACCTGCACCTCCACAGCTGCTGAGAGTGGAGTGGACAAAGTAGTGTCTCAGCTGGCCACAGTGGCAAAGAGTGTTTTAGGACCGGTAAAACTCAACATACCAGGAACCAAAGAAGCCACTGAGCGGAACAAAGAAGCCAGACCCCAGGCAGTGTCCTCAAAAGGCAAAACCCCAAGTTTAAACACTCATTCTCCTGAAAAGGCGTTTTCATCCATTGCTTCTGTCTCCCAAAAAGGGCAGCAGTCTGAATCACCCACTCGACAATCCCCTGCAACATCAGCTTTACCTACAACTTCACAGAGGTTACAAGAGACTGCAGAAGCTGCAAAGAGGCTTTCTACCCCAAAACGCACTTCATCAGACCCAGGAGTGTCCCAAGAGAAACCAGGAACTCCACAGAGCAATGCCTCCCAGAGGCCCAGCCCTGAAGCACATTCCCAAAGCCAGGCCAAACCTACTTCCTCCATTCAGCAAGACAAATCTATCAAGAAGACATAGCACCCTTGTACAGGAGACAATGGAAGTAACATGCATAAGGAAAATATTACAACGTGTGTATTCTTCACTTTAACCGGGAAAGGAGAAAATACTTTAAATAATTTAATCTCTGTTGGGTGCTTTGGATTGTTATTTTTTCTGACCACATTTTATCAGATCATATGTTTAGGGAAAAAAGGAAAATATGGGGCTAGTAATAAACCACTTAAAAGACAAAAAATGTAACATTTATTGTTTTTACTTTAATATTACGTTTTAAATTGATTTACCGTTTAGTTTTAGTGGTGCCTTAATATAAATTGTAAAGTTATTTCTTGAGGTCTTTGCCATTCTTTGTTGGATGTATCTCAGCAATAACATCATTCTTGTATCGAATTTGTACCGATGTAACAATCCTACAGTAGAAAACCACCATGTTTTTCATCACTGTTATAGAGACAGCAGGTACTGTAAACATTCACATGGTTTTAAACATTTAACTGGTTTCTTAGGTTAAGATAAGTAATAACAATTTAGATATAATATTAATAAAATACATCTGTCTAATTATTAGCTGTACCTCCTCATACAGATGTGCTAAAACATCTGTCTGGATACATGTATTAATATTAATATTGAAGTTAAACATCTGGCAGGAGTCCCCTGATTGTGTGAAGGACTGATATATATATATATAAACAGCATCATCTTAATTCAATGTCTATATTCCAATAGAAAAACACCAAAGTAGTCAAATATATTTATTTCTAGCCCTTATTTTTCCTTTTTTCTTTTTAATTATAATTAACAACCACTAAAATGTTTCTATTTTTAGGAGCTGGACCAACCTGCTGTTTGAGTATTTGCCACTGATTTCTATAATTGATAAAACTTGTATAGGCTTGTTAATTGAGTGTGTGTGTGTGTGTGTGTGCGCGCGCGCTTATATAAATGAATATTTAAAGTTCTGTGTCGGTTTTATATCGTGTGTATGATAGATTATATTTTGTCCTTGCCATTTCAGCGGTGTCTGATTTAGACTTTTCTAACTAGCAGACAAGGATGTTTTTGCACATTATTATCTTTTTTTTTTTTTTATTCTGTCATATGAAATTGAAAAACTAATAAAATCCAGTCCTGTCAGATCCCAGTGCCTTGTTGGGGTCTTGAGGGGTTTGACCAATTAAATAATCTACTGCTTGCAATCATATGAGAAAACATTTCTGTTTACACCACAACATGAGTTAAATATTCTTCTGTTTTCACTGTTCACACTGATTTTTAAAGACTTGTTTAATGTGGACATTTGCAAAATATCCAATACTGTCATTTAGTGTTCTAGTACTGCTGGTCTAATATTACTCACCAATAATCCAGTTTCTAAACCGTGTTTTAATCATCTATTGACAGTTTAAAGAACAAACTGTTGTTTAGTTTCCTAATATGGAGTAGTCAGTAGTCATGTGATGATCTTCACAGTAATTCAGACATGTTTCATCTGAATGAAGTGAAAAGCTCTTGATGGCTCTTGAAGCCAGAAGCTTCATTTCGAACTGTGAGTATTTACATTCTGTGTCGTATTGTCAGACGTGGTGTTCTACCATTCTGCGATTTAAGTGGCTCTCTCCTAAATTCACAGCTTGAAGCACAGGACCAAACATTAAGCTGCACCAATCGGTTTCCTCCAGAAGATATCTGACCGATAACTCTGTGTAGAATGGAGGTTAGAGAGTGGAGGTGGGTAGATATTACTGAAATAAGTGTTTATAAATTCATTACTTTAACATCTATGACCGTTTTATTTGGTCCGAGTCTCCTATTTCAACACCAAACCAAGCTTCCTAACTGGATTTAAACTAAATCACTAAATTTAGTTTCCTCTTCAAATTTTTTTTATTTTTTTTTTTAAATGCTGTATACAATCTATTACTTGGCCAAATATCTGTGTGTTTAAGCTTGGAGAGCCCTGGGTTGATGTGTTTTTAGAAAGGATGTAGGCCACTGGATTTTATGTACATTTCCAGTCCACAGTTTATGGCTGGGTGTTCAATTTATACTTTGTTTCTGTAATAATAACAGTATAATATTCAGTTAATATTATCTGAAAATATTCAGAACAGTGTGTGAACCTTTGCCTTTTTAGTCTGACTGTGGTATGTTTTGTACTGTCTCGCTATTGGGTAATTATACTCTATGTTCCGATTTGGCTGCAATTCCACAATCTATTACATCTTGCAGCCATATGGCATCCCATAAACACACTGTCAGCATGTGAAACTCCAGCCGCCCGTTCTCACCAAAACCACTAAAGTAGCGGTAAATAAATACACCACCAAGACAGTCATGCTGCATATAATCTGTACCATATATAACATGACAGCTGGACAGACCATCGGTGCTACACCACGTTCCTTAGGGATTTCTTCACTACATGGCGATTACAACACGTCTGTGGATTTTATTTTCGAGATCAAACAGTAACGAACGGACAGAAATACAGTTTGATATATATATATATATATATCTTTAGAAAACTGCTTGTTGAACCAGTGCAATATTTTTTCATCACTGTTGTGGTAGGACGCATGTTTGTTGTAACTCATTTCCTAAGAACAATAAAGATTTTTTTTTTTTTTAAAGAAAGTGGCTGCCTTCTTTTTGTTATTATAACTACAGCTTGTAGTGTATTTTTAAGTATTTTAGAGGGAGGCTTAATGATATCCAGATAGAATGATTTATCATTTAGCAGTGGGAGCTGTACATCCCATAAAGTACAGTACAGTACAGTACAATACTACAGGACAGCTTTATCACTTTCTTTTTCCATCCAGAGATACGTTTTGTCTGTTTTTAAAATATTTTTCATTAATGACTGCTCCATGTACATTTCAGTTTTAAGAAACCTTATTTAATACCACAATGAGGCCTAAGAGCTTTAGACCGTCCCTAAAGAGTGTGTGTGAGAGGAATGAGATAAGCCCATAGGGTTAATTGACATGGCAGACTGAAAATAAGTAGTGACAACTCTGACGATTAAATGGAGCCCCATTAGGTGTGCGTGCGTGCGTGCGTGCGTGTGTGCGTGTGTATATGTCAGCAATGTGAAATAATTGCTTTGAGTTTGGATTTTTTTTTACGTTACTTTTCTTTTTCACTGAAGTCTTCTTATTTTGTTTCATGTGGCAACACTTAAAACAAGCCTTCATCTTTATCCGTGTATGTTTCTTTTGAGAGTTTGGATGAAGCAGGGACTTAATAAAGTTGGATGTCATCCCGACATCCCCAAACTGCCGTTCACTTAGTCTCAGCTTTGCTCTGTGACCGACGGCTGCAGTTGTTGATGAATTGCTCTGTAAGCCTGTTTCTGACACTTGCCCTGCCTGACTGGGGTAAATTCATTTCTCTCCCGCATTTCATAGTGGTTTCATCCCACAGGCTACATGGTCTGATGAGGCGGAGTACTGATAAAGGGATGCTGGCCTTGATGACTTGTCTCACATTAATGACTTTATTTTACACCTTTTGCCTCTTGTCCCCTGATTGATTTGCTCAGGAAAAGGAGACGAGGGTATTTAATGATCTAGAACATGATTCCTTTCTCTTGTCCTGTATTGCACTTTAATGTTTTCTGGAGGAAGGTGTCTTTCTGAAGTGTCCTCCAAACTTGACCACTCTTGGCCTTCTATTCTTGCTTTAGCTTCTTTGTGTATATTTTCTTTGCCCACTGACTTTTGTTGTCTTGGACCTTAACTTCTGCAGTCTCATTCTCATCATGACAGGGAGCGATACTGTGCTGTGGGCTAATTATTCTCATGTGCCAAATATTTAATGAGCCTTATTCATTATGATGTATGTGGACTGTACACACACACACACACACACACCATGTATGTTCAGCAACTATGCTTGATGACTGCCAGGCTAATAGACCATAAAGAAAAAATGATGGACAAAATGGGACAAGGAGTTTATGGTCTCCTGGGAATTTTGTTCTTACCTTGTATTTCCACAAAATTAAAAACAGATAAAATGCAACATTTATACAAATGTTTAAAAATTGAGATTATTTCAAAGCAGCTTTACAGAATCATATGAAAAAAGAAAAAATAATAAACACAAACATTCGATTAGGTTAATATTTAACTAAACATACCAGAGACAATAGCGGCAAGGAACCAAAACGCCAGCACTGCAGCACTGGGACAGCATGGAGAAAAAAACCTTGGGAGAAACCTGTTTCAGTGGATGGGTCAGTTCTTTGACCGGACATGCCAGCAGGTTATCCCATGAGCTTGTCAAGACCAGATCATCACAGGGAAACTGTCATATTTTCTCCAAATGCTGATCCACCTTAGTGGCTGTTGGTGACGTTGAGTGGAATAACAGAAACACACTCGTGTTGGTGTATCATTCATTCATTCATTTTCTTACCCGGTTATTCCCTAGTTCGGGGACACAGGGTTCTGCTAGTGCCTGTCCCAGCGCACATAGAGCGAGAGACAGAGTAAACCCTGGATAGGTCGCCAGTCCATCTCAGGGCTACACATAGACAACCAACCATTCACACACACACACATTCACTCCTATGGATATTTTAGAATCATTAATCATTAACCTAATCACAGTTTTTGGACTGTGGGAGGAAACCAGAGTACCTGGAGGAAACCCACGCAAGCGCAGGCAGAACATGCAAACTTTGCACAGAAAGATCCCCAGCCCGGGAATCGAACCATATACCTTCTTATTGTGAGACCCCTGTGCTATCCACTAGGCCACCGCACTGTGTTGTTATTACCACCAATACCTCCAATAATACATTTGTGTTATTGGTGGTGTTTCCTGGTTCCGGTTGATCTGATTATTGTAACCTAACAATCTTTTCATAGATTTGAATAATGAATTGTATGTAATAGTGTGTATTGTGTGTTGTCCAGGTTAAACAGATGTTTCTTTAATTTACCTTAAAATTGAGCGAGTGTGTCTGCCTCCCAAACAGTGTTGGCTAAATTATTCCAAACATTTGTGCTCTAGATAAGAAAAGGATCTACCGCCTGCAGCTGATAGATTAAACTATAAACCATCAATAGTTTACACAGAAAATACAACATGCAGTAAATGCAGCTGTCTGCAGCTGAAAAAATAGTTTCTTACCCGCTTATTCCCTAATCTGGGGTCATGGGGGTCTGCTGGAGTCTATCCCAGATCATTAGTCCATCGCAGGGCACACATAGATGGACAACACACACACACACACACAAACATTCACTCGTATGGGCAATTTAGAATCACCGGAATACATGGAGGAAAGAGAGAAGAACATACAAACATGGATAACAGAAGTTATTTTTTTTGTGCGCGTGCGTGCGTGCGTGCGTGCGTGCGTGTGTGTGTGTGTGTGTGTGGAGATACACAAACAAAACCAGTGTTCTCTTATACTTTTTAACTTATTGAAGTTAAACCTTAAGAAAATTTACATAATGGTGTGTGTGTGTGTGTGTGTGTGTGTGTGTGTGTGTGTGTGTGTGTGTGTAAGGTGTTGATTTATACATTTATTTTGATTAAATTTAAATAAATGATAATTCACTTCCTTTGATACGTGATTATCCTAAACAGTAAGATTGTTACTCAAATAAATCACTGATTGTGTCCTTGTAAGTGGCACGAAGGAGCTGCATAAATCTTTTCAACAAACGTAACTAAATCCGATTTTATGCCCTTCCTCCTCCTCTTCCTCCTCCTCTTGGCACGGCTCTGTTGTTTTGATTGACATACTAAAAAGACTTAAGCCTGTTTCTATTCCACTAGTAAGTCCATCAGCTTATACGGTCATAAGTACACTGGACCTGAAGCCTTCATGAGTGTCTGTGTGTCTTTGCTTATTGTATATATTTCATAATGTTTGAAACCTGGGAATCGAACCCCAATCTTTCTGGTCTTAGTTGAACACCTTAATCCCTAAGCCAGCACTTCCCCTTGATTAAAGGTCAGTCAGTGTGTTTAAGCAGGAAAAGGTATTGATGTAAGACCACCAGGTTTGCAAATGTGCCTAATAGTTTAATTTATTTAAATGAAATAAATCCAAGAATTGGAATCCAGCCAAGTGAAAGAGACCTTTGTCTTTTGTAAATTGCTTATAGCTTATTTATATAACCATGTAGCTGAGGGTTACGGGCCTTGCTAAGGGCTGAACAGTGAACAGCTTGGTGGTCAGAAGAATTGATGATCAGAAGTACAAAACATTAATCTCTGGCGAATTTGGACCCAAAACTGTTGTCAATATTTTTATTGTTACGGTTGTTAATCAATGGTAAAAGCATTTGATCGGAAGGTCAGATTTTAATTCCCAGAAACCCCCAAGTTACCATTGCTGGGCCCCTGAGGAAACCCATTTTACTGTGTACCAAAGATATTTTCTGCCACTATAGACAAAGTTTATAAGCTAACTTCTATAAGCTGTTTGCATATTTTTTAAAGGAAAAAAACCAATATTTTAACTTGTTTTAGTGTAGAACTATTGTTGTTATTGTTTTATTGCAGAAATTATTGGTACCAGTTATTAGAAGCAATGACATCCTTCTAGTATTTAACATGGTGGACTTAAATATTAACCTAAATGCACCCCAGAGACTAATCCCAAGTGAATACCTTGACTTCTGCCTCCCGTGTTTTTGTCCGGACTTTCATTATCTGATCAGCCCTGTCCTGCCTGCCCCCCCCCCCTTCCCCTGCAGCCACCTTGTCCTTGGATTAACACATTATTTTTCTAATTTTGCTGCTTTGACACTCTATTGTTAAAATCAGTACAAAAATAAACAAAACCTGATTTGACTAGTATTTATTCATTCATTTTCTTACCCGCTTTTTCCCTAATTCAGGGTCATGGGGGGGGGGGTCTGCTGGCACTTATCTCAGCACACATAGGGCAAGACAGTTTGCCAGTCCATTGCAGGGACACACAGAGACAAACAGCCACTCACTCACTCACACACACACACACACACACACACACACACACACACACACACACACACACACACACACACACACAC
>JAOTRA010000012.1:1358796-1370473 GCA_026260255.1 Pseudolaguvia tuberculata | reverse complement strand
ACACGCACACGCACACACACACACACACACACACACACACACACACACACACACACACACACACACACACACACACCACGACTCGTCCACAGTGTGACATCATCAATTACCAATTATTAATAACCTGTAGCTGTTGTTTATGACATGCCTCCAACTTTCCACTGGACCGGGTTCGACATTTACTCAAGTTGGTTTAAAGTTGTTTATTTAGAAAGTCACACTACAGGAAAAGGGTCTGATATCTGATACTGCCGGAACTTTATCAGAGGTCAGAAACAGCCATTAAAGTGCATGTCCAACTTTCTATCAAAGACAACAGATTCCAGCACAGGATTAAAGGAATCTTTTATGGTTTCAAAATTCCTCTCAGGTGAACCAATCATGGTAAAAATTGCCCAGTGTGAGACCGGTGTGGAGCAATTTGGAAAACGCATGCTCTATAGAATTTCTATCCATCTTACATACAGAAGAGTGATGAATCTTTGGTGAGGACCTGATATCTGTCCAGCTTTGACAGTGAGATAGTGACAGTGTGTATGTGTGTTTGTGTAACGGTGGGTGTTTATATGCAGAATGCATGAGTCCGCCATGTACTGCGCTCTAATTTCACATGTATGAATAACTAGCCTGGTGGCAGAGATGGATTTGGAGTCATTTTTTATTCCTGTGCATTTGCATATTTCCGACAGGAATCCGAGGTTTTTTTCACGGTGTTGGAGTCCGACTGTTGTCGCTCCATATAAACGTATGTATCAATCACAGCCTGGTGCCAAAGTGCAGACTTGTGCTTCGCTATCGGATTACGAGATCAGATCTAGATTTATTTAACTTTATATTCGTTTTTCTTTTCTGTCTGGTGATTCAGGCAGGCGGCGCATTGAGTGGTTAGCACAGTCGCATCATAGCGAGAAGGTCTTGGGTTCGATTCCGAGAAAAGGGAATTGCATGCTTTCCTTGTGCTTGCATGGGTTTTCTTCAGGTATTCGGGAGACCACGGTGCTCCCACTTCCCCATCGCTTTTTCCTATCAGACCACCAAAGAAAAATGAAAATTATTATAAATATTGCATATGTGTTGCGCGGTGGCATAGCGGTTAGCACGGTCACCTCACAGCAAGAAGGTCGAGGGTTCGATTCCCAAGCAAAGGGGAGGTTGTGCCTTAACTTTTTGAGCCACTACTGCCCCGAATTTAATTTAATTTGAGAAACATCTAAAGCTTTTTTGTGATTTACATACACTCGGTTTACCACTATGTAATGAAATATACACACCTATACACTTAACTATTATTTCAATCTGCCTTATGTAACTAACTAGCAGCACACAAACATTCATTCAGTCATTCATTCATCTTCATACCTGCTTATTCCCTAATTCAAGGTCACAGTGGTCTCCTGGAACCTATCCCAGCTCACAATGGGGGGAGAGTCGGTACACCCTGGACGGGTCACCAGTCCATCTCAGGGCAACACATAGACAAACAACCATTCACACACGCATTCACTCCTATGGACAATTTACAATCACCAATCCACCTCATCTAATGGAATGTGGGAGGAAACCGGAGTACCTGGAAGAAACCCATGTGGGGAGAACATGCAAGATCCACGAGCCAGGAATCGAATCCGGGATCTTCTTGTTGTGAGGCGACCGTCCTATCCAGTACGCCACTACGCCGGCCTCACACACACATCTGATGGCCAATAAGATTTATTTCGTGTTGTACTTTCGACTGATTTGACAGTTTTGCCTTGCTTGGTGGTTTGGAGTCAACATTGGCACTCCTGTTGCTCTTTAATGGTTGTCAGCGGTGAAGCCACACGGCAAGTTGGTATCTAAAAACTTAAATGTCCTGGCAGAATTTCAACAATTGAACGGGTAACTATCCACCAAAGACAGACCATCTTGGCTGAAATCCCACATTTTTATTCTAGCATAAGTTGCTAATGCTACACTAGTCTGTTACATTATATTTTTTATACTTTTTGTTCATGATGTTTTCTTTTCTTTTTTTCTTTTTGCACCTACAGTACATCTGACTAATCCTTCAGCACAGTTTATAAACATTACATGATCTCTGAAACAGATGCTAGGCTATCTTTAGAAATAGATTTATTTAGAGCTAATGAAAAAGGTAAAAGGTACAGACGAACACGACTCCCAGAAATCCAGAGTTCATAGCTGATGTGACCCTCAGCCGTCACCTCTTCTATATTTAATCATCTATTTATAGGAAACCCTGTCAACAGTTTTAATGAAACAAGACACAATGGTATTTCTGGTTTAAGAGTCCACAGGCGGCCATTCTGCAGTCAGGCTTGCAATAGTACAAAGAGCAGTTAGGATGGTAAGAGGCATGAAGGGGGTATCTAAGAGTAGTTACGGTAGTAAGCAGCACTGGTGGCTTAGAGCAAACAGCAATCACAGATCCGATTAGAAATTGAGCAGAGACAGACAAAGACTTTTTTTAAATGCATGATTAGGATTTAGGCCCTGAAATGGACAGGGTGTAACCTTGCCTTTCACCCTATATGACCCCAAATTAGAGAATAATTGCATTGGAATATGAATGAATGAATGATTTTTATGTAATAAAAAAGCATTTCATACAACATGCATACCTGCTGCTGAAATCGACTGATCAGGGTTCGACATATGTGCTCTAACCCTTCCAGCTCTGACTTTATACATTGTACTTAGCTTTGAGCTGCTGGTTTTGTCAGTATGATGAAGAAGAATCTCTGACTGTAGCCTGACCTTTAGGAACTGCAGGAGACTTAGCAGATGACAGGTTTCACTCTAGAGTGACCCCAGGACCCAGTGCATAACAAGACAGCCGGACCTCTGCCTAACTCACCGAGGCCTATAGAGTCTCAGCATGGCACTTGTACTATTATTACTATAAAAAAAGAAAGAAGACTGAACGTATATATCTGGCATACAGAAATATAGAATGGATCTTTGGTTTGCCAGACCATACATTTTTTTATTGTGCTGCACAATTTCCTATTTTTAATGATTGTATATATAGATTATATATATGTAAATATATCTTTTAATGAAAGCCTTAAATACGGTTGTCTATTGCATAAACCTGTAAGTAATTTGCACTTACGATCACATTAACATCTAATTGGTTAATAATTTTATTAACACATTATTAAAAAAAACACACTATACTGATGTATTCCCTCTAGCAGATACTCTGCTCTCTCATTCATTCATTCATTCATTCATTCATTCATTCATTCATTCATGTCCTAACTTGCTTATTCCCTAATTTGTGAATGTTTAACCAATCAAATTAATATAACTTTTGCATTTTCACACTTTAGTCTAATTGTCTAGATGTTGTTGCGGTTACAGTATTTCTTTTGGACAGGTGGAATGTGATTGGATTTTGCTGTGTTTTGATAATAACACATGTCTTACTCTTATATAGTGTGTGAAGCTTTACAGCAGCAGCAGTGTGTAATTGGGTCTAAGTTTGGTAGTTTAGTTTAGTACTGTTACTAACTCTCTGGTGAATGACATATGATGTAATGTCGTCTCTGTTCATCTAGGTGGTGTAGCACAAAAGGAAAAATATGGGTCATACACTTTAAGTTCTGTCAGCCCATTTTAATTGATTTATGTGGATGATTCTGACATTCCCCACTGGGGCTGTTGTGTGGATGTGCATGCCCAGTGCATACATGTGCAGGACAACCTTTTACTGGTCTGGGTCGCTGAAAGGAGGACAACAAAAAGCCTACAGTTCAAATGGACCTGACCTCCCTGAAGGCTTTTACTAGAAGGTCTGAACTCAAGACGGACCATGCCTGAATATCGCCAATACTTTAAATAGTGGAAATGGCTACCAGAAACACTGTATTCATGGTCAGATTCTTATCTAATGTCCCCTCCAGCAGTTCATACAGTGGCCACATAATGTCCATAGTACCATAAACAATATTTTCTAGTTAGTGATATTCCTTAAAGTTTTTTTGTTTGAATGTAACATCATGTTATGAAAAGGTTATGAAAGGTCACAACTGTTAATGCTAGCTAAATATTAAGGTTGTATATGTCACTTTCAAGTATTTCTATCTTCACCTATTCTTTTAAAACCCTTGGAAAAAACAATGGAACATTTGGTAAGAAATGAAAAGTTTTCAGAAACTGTTTTTGTTCATGTTCATGAACGATCACTGTCGCCTGGGAGAATCTGTGCAGAACATTTATAGATTCAAACACACATAGTTTCCATGCTCTCCCCCTGGACTGTAAAGAATAAACTGTGGTGGCTTTGGGATATGATGTTAAGGACCAGAAAAGAATTCAGCAACCACAACAAGTCCCTTTTCGTCCATCTGAAGGCCTCATGGGCTTTAGTATCGTTCCACAGTGCTGTTGGGTCATGCTCAAGAGAACCGCAGCATGCCATTCTTTACCCACTAGGATAACATCAAGCTTCATGCTGAGTTTATGTGTGTAGAGGAGGCGATGAGTGTGAAGTATGGGGTAAATAGGGATATGGGGTGAGAGAGATGGTGACACCATGAACAATGTTCTCCAGTGTAGAATTACGCTGTTAAACTGTACACACCATTACACACTGCTCACTCAGACAGAACTACACTTTAATGGACAAAAACGCTGCCAATTTTGACAAGTGAATATAATTATTGTGGTTTTATTTAAATAAGGCAGATTATATGCCTGAACAAAAAGCTGTGTTTTTTTTATTTTATTTTATGGAAGAAACAGGATTCAAGCGGACATAATAAGTAAATGTGTGGAGACTAAAATCATTTCAATTACCATTGGGACAGAAAAATACTCCGGACAACAATGTGCATAGTGTCATAGAAACAAGTGTCCGCGGTACGTTGGGAAAGTGGTGGCTCAAATGGTTAAGGTGCTGAGTTGTTGATTGGGAGACCAAGAAGACTTGGGTTCGAGCCTCCCCACTGCCAAGGAAGACATCAAGTCTCAAGTCTGCAGCTGTTGGGTCCTTGAGCAAGACCCTTAACCCTTATTGCTCCAGGAGAGCTGTACAATAGCTGACCCTGTGCTCTGTCCCCCAACTATCAAGATGGGATATACGAAGAAAAACATTTCACTATATGTTGTCCAGTATAATCATGTATGTGGAAAAAATAAATTGGCTTCATTATGGATTGGAAGATTTATTATATGTCAATCAATCAGACCAGATCTAAGTTTGTTACTTTTCCACACTGTTGCCACAACCGATGCACACACTAGATAGAGAAAATCCATGCAACGTTTGTCCAGGTATCAAACCCGGGACCTTCTTGCTGTATGCCAACCATGCTAAAAACTACACCACCGCACTGCCTGGTGTGTTATTATTAGAGTGAAAAAAAACACCAGTGTTCAGCAAAATGTCCTGATCTTACCACCAACTGAACCCCTTTGGGATGAACTGGAATGGCGATTGACCCACCCCAGACCTCCTTACCTGACATTAGTGTCTGGTCTCACTCATACTGTTGGATCTGAATGAAGACATATCTCACATTCAAGCCCAACATTGGACTGGAAGGTTTTACTAGAAGACAAGATCTTCATCCAGTAGTAACAATGGGAATCAATCTGGAAGAAGATGTTGATAATCACATGTGTTGCTGTGTGATGGACTGGCGAACCGTCCAGTGTGTACCCCTGCTTCTCTCCCTATGTAAGCTAGGATAGGCACCAGCAGACCCTGTGAGGGAATTAGATGAATGAATCTATTGTAAATCTAAAAATCTAGACGGCCATCAGGTTTGAGTTGTTCAGGTGTCACACTGCAGCACTTCACACTCGTATGAATTAATAATGTTTTAATGATTCACTTTAGAGCAGATTTCACACATGACTGAATTAAGCTGGATTAATTAGGCTTGCTTAAGGTCAAGGCTAAGTTTAAGATCATCTTTGGTGCACGTCTAGCTGGCACATCAGACAAATTTATTTGCATTCAGGTTCATTTCAACATCCCATAAATGTTCTATGCCCACTGCACTTCACGGTAACAAAAACTCTTCACCTACTGATCCAATCACATGACTTTCTGATGAGTGCGGTTCGATCTTCCTGCCCAAACAGTTAACTCACTGTGTGTTAATCAAGCCATTTGCTAAACGACACCAATAAAACAAAAGACGTGTGGAAAAGCTTAACCAGCAGACACCCCCCCACCACCACCACCAAACCAACACCACCACCACCACCCGGAACAGCTGACTGTAAAACGTTGGCATCTAATAGTTTATCGACTACGGTATATGGGACAGGATGACATCATCTACAGCCAATAGGAAAAGGGGAATAGCGGAAGATGAGAGCAGCAGGTTTTTTTTTTTTTTGCATTTTGCTGAGTTCAGCTTCCTTTTCTTTTTTTTTTCTGAGAGAGAAAGAGTGTAAGTCCGGATGAGAGAAAAATGCAGAAGAACCTCTAGACATGTCAAGTGGACAAGAGATTCGTTTTGTGTGTGTGTGTGTGTGTGTGTGTGTGTGTGTGTGTGCGTGTGTGTGTGTGTGTGTCACTGTATCCAAGGAGACTGGAGCTGGAACTGGCTACTGCTGAGCATTGTGTGTGTGTGTGTGTGTGTGTGTGTGTGTGTGTGTGTGTGTGTGTGTGTGTGTGTGTGTGTGTATGTACACTATATACTATATACAACCTATATACAATATGCACATACTATGTAGTTCTAAAATTTGTTGTCTATCCTGCCTGCTTTCTTTTACATCATTTCTCCCTACCTCTGTAATTCATCTTCATCTTTTCAATCCCATCTGTCTCACTCTCTTTCTCTCTGTCTGTTATTCTCTCTATCTATGATGCATTTCCAAAAGGCGTATGCCCAGGCTAAAAACAGCTCTCCACATCCCTGACGACACTCGAACCTTTAGCGAATGGGCGGCGCAGTGTCATGCGCTGTTCTGGTCTGGATGAGGTAATGCTTTCTCTGGATTTCTTAGGCCGCTCAACTACGCCACATCTTGGCTAGGAGCTTAAATGACACCCGCATCGTTCAAGTGCCAAGATACCACAATGAGGTCAGTGGCATTAGTATGTGCACCCTGTTACTTTACAGCAAACCATGCGAAATGTATGTGGGAAGAAGGCAGGCATTAGAGAGAGTCATGCTTGACATTCAGGTTTTTTTCCTTACAGTAACTGACATAACTATGTATTTCCCTTAAGCTTTTCCATATAATGAACCACCACTTCCTGGAACTGAACTGGAAATTTTATTTGCACGGCATTGCAAAGGTGCAAAATATCTACAGCAACACAAGGGCTAGCTAAACACAAGTATTTGTGGACCCATCCTCATGGGTCTGTATGTAGTAAAACCATTTTACAACTACAAGTCTCCAAGGACACGTTCTTATCAGTTTAGCATGTATGATTCCTGATATTTTTTTCCATTCTATTTAAAAAAATGTCAAGCTTTTGGTAGATTAGATGGATAATCAAAAGCTATTTTGAAATGACTTGCCATAAATTCTCGCTTGGATTGAGGCATAGACTATGATTGGCCCATTATCCCACCACACTGTGGATGTGGGTATATAGAGTTGTTTTCTATTTCCAATCCTTTTGTATGTACCTGTATTTGTCTCTCTCCAATTTCTTGCTTGCTCGTAAGTAGATTTAAAAACCTTGCCTGGTGTACTGAATCCCCGACACACACCACTACCACTTCTAAAGTTTAATGTGAAAGTCTGAAGTCTTGGATTTCACTTTTACAAAGCCTAAGCTTTTCCACATGCCCTTTGTTTCATTGGTGTCGTTTAACAAGTGTCTTGATTAACACACAGTGAGTACTTAATAAATGACATTTAACTTTCCAAACATGATACTACTACCATTATGCTTCAAAGTGGACATATTGTATCTATACAATACAATACTGCTATGTAACTAAACCATGTACAATAAAAACATGATGCTACCACTACCGTGTTTCAGTATGTAAATACAACTTGGAAAAGCAGATTCCTCTTGTGGAATAGATAACCTTGACCCTCGACCCTCAGACACTCACTGTCTTTTCCTGGACAGCTTCCACTACTCAGATTCACACTTTTCTATTCTTTTCAATATTTTATAATGGATTCAATAATGTACATTTGTTGGATTTATTTAGGGAGCAGTTGTCATAAAAATAGTGCATGTAATAAATAATATATAATAATTCATCATTTTCACCTCAGATTAATATGTATATACAGGACAATGTGCTTATTTATATTTGTTTGACTACTCCACATGAAGGTCCACTATGTTATTTATGAATAATGTAATAAAGGCTGGGCGGCGCGGCGGCGTAGTGGATAGCACAGTTGCCTCATAACAAAAAGGTTCCCGGGTTCGAATCTGTGCGGAATTTGCATGTTCTCCCCGCGCTTGCGTGGGTTTCCTCCGGATGCTCCGGTTTCCTCCCACAATCCAAAAACATGCAGGTTAGGTGGATTGGGGATTGTAAATTGTCCATAGGAGCGAATGTGTGTGTGAATGGTTGTTTGTCTATGTGTTGCCCTGACAAACAACACATACGATCCATCCACGTTGTACCCCTGCCTTTTGCCCTATGTGGTATAGGCGCAGCAGATCCCCGTGGCCTCGAATTCGAGAATAAGCGGGTAAGAAGATGAATGAATGAATGAATGAATGAATGAATGAATGAATAAAAAAGGCTGAGCACTCCCTGGTGGTGCCAGCAAGAACATCAGCCTAAACACTTTCAGCATAACTTGTAGAGTCTCACTAACTCCAATCCTACCACCGCAATCATTCATTATTTTGTGTAAAGGTGTAAACATAACATGGTATTGCTAACAGTTTCACAATGTTTATTTGCATAGTGTTTGGACAATTTCTTTTTCTGCAAAAAATATTGATCATTTATCACTGATTTATAATAATATTTTCCTGGGAAGCCATAGCCCCACTATCAATACTATCAAACCTAAAAAAAAGATTGTTATATTTATCCCTCTGTGTATTCTACCCGACTCTCAACAATCAATGTGAGCTGATGTATTAATCATAGCATTCACATCATTCAACCAAAATAAATGATTTCACTCAGATTCACATTAAGGCCTCAGGAATGCATACAAATATCCCGTTTTCAGTGAGTTCTGTATGCGTGACAATGGTGTGTGGTCTTAATCAGGCAGAACAGCAATTCCAACATCACTTAGTGTTTAATGGAGTGTTGGAATAGTTCATGTCAGCGATTTGGTGGTAAGTGTAATCTTTTAAACATCACCTCCAGTAAGGTGAACTGTGAGAGTGGAATTCATGGTAGACCAAGGCAACCTCCAAAAAAACCCAATATCAACACATACTGTAACTTACAATGGTGTAAATAGACAATCAGTTTGGGGTGAAGGAAAATCTGGTGGTCTGGTCACTTGAGACCGTGTGTGGTGTTGTGGGAATATTGTAGGGGATGACTTATCTCAGTGGGTCAGACACTCAACCACAAAGCTTTTATTGAAGCAAAAACATATGGGACACGCAGTTACAGCAAAATAATCAAATCTATCCTGTCTCCATGCACACCAAACATTGTACACCTCGACACTGAAAAACGCCATTGTTTACCGTGGTCACATCCCAGGACCAGGTTTTTCTAGATCCTCTGGATAAGAACATATGCATGCAGTATATATTACTTATCCAACGGTTACTTTGTAAGCAGATTCTCCTTGTGGAATACATGATCTCCAGCTCGTCTACAGCTACCCTTGACTCTTGGACTTTTGCTGGACGCTCACTCTTTTGTATTCTTTTCAGACGTCTGCCAAATGCCATAAATGTACATATTATTTTAGCATCTAAAATAATAAGCTACACTGCGATGGACTGCCAAACTGTCCAGGGTGTACCTCCTGCTCTATGTGAGCTGGGATGGGCACCAGTGGACCCCCGTGACCCTGAATTAGAGAATAAGCGCGTAAGAAAATGAATGAATGAACGAATGAATGAATGAATAATAAGCTGATATTATGACTCCTTATGACGCGTGTATGCCAAAGATAGAGATTATCTAAAACAATGTACATCAATACAATCTTATTAAACTGTTTATTTTATTTAATCACAAAAGCTGCATCCATTGGTTTCATTCCCAGCACTTCCAACTGGCCATTACTGGACCCCTGAGCATGGACCATGAACCCTCAACTGCTCAGATAGATTAAGAAGAAGTGTAAGTCTATCTTGATAAGGGTGTCCACCAGATGCTGTTAATATTATTGTGACTGTCTGTGTATAGGAAATGAGAGAATGTGGTAAGAGTGGTTAAGGTGTTGGACTATTAACTGGAAGATCATGGTTCGATTCTCAGCACCATAAAGCTTTGTGGTTAAGGTGTTGAACGATCAATTAAAAGATTGAGAAGGTTGTAAGTCTTTATGTAGTCTCATTGTAGTCTCCCATAAGTCTCTCTGAATAAATGCTGTGCATGTAAATGTAATTTGTACACATGCACTTTAGAATATAAATATTATCCTGCACTTTATGCTGCGTTGTCTGCGTTGTTGTTATACTGCAGTAGCTGCAGATGTGTATGAATCCGATGTCAGTTTCTCCATTTAACACACACACACAAATCTTCACTACACAGACTCATACACTGAACAGAACAAACATTCATTCATTCATTCATTCATTCATTCGTTCATTCATTCAATTATCTTCTTACCCACTTATTCCCTAAGTTGGGGTCACAAGAGTCTGCTAGTGTCTATCCCAGCACACATGGGGTGAGAGGCAGGGGGTACACTCTGGACAGATTGCCAGTCCATCACAGGGCAACACATAGACAAACAACCATTCATACACTCATTCACTCCTATGGACAATTTACAATCACCAATCCACCTAATCTGCATGTTTTTGGACTGTGGGAGGAAACCATGAGTACCCGGAGGAAACCCACATAAGCACGGGGAAAACAAACACATGCAGTATATATTACAGCAGAGGGAAACTGTGTAACACAGTTATGAAAGCTGGGGTCAAGGTTCAGACATGAGCCTACAGGGTTTCTAAAAAGAATCCCTAAATAAGGTCACTAACAAGAGTCACTAAAAAGGGTCAGTTTGGAGCCCTGTTTAGAGGCCAACCCAGATTGGCAGTGTTTGGAGCTAGACTTCTAAACCATTTATCGATATTTTTGTGAACAAGGTTGCCATGGTTATCACAGTCGCCACACATGAGTTTGCAGGTTTTTTGCTTGTGTGGGTTTTCTCCATGTACTCTGGTTTCCTTCCACAGATAGAGCTGGGAATTGAACCCTGATTTTCATTACTACTATACAGAAGATGAAAAAACTAGAAGAAATGTTCTGATCTTCAGAAGCTTTGGATTTATGAACGTTTCAGTTCTTGAGCTGTTGGAGGCCATCAACATCAAATTATTTTCTTTGACAGTTTCTCAACTAACTTTAAGAGACCACTGTACAGCCAGTGGGGGCTCAAATTATTAAGATGCTGAGTTGTTGATTAAAAGACCAAGAAGACTTGTGTTCAAGTCCCACCACCCCCAAGTATGCCACTGTTGGGTCCTTGAGCAAGACCCATGTGATGTGTAGAATGTGATGTGTGTGATGTGTAAACTGTGATGTGTGTGTGAGGTGTAGAATGTGATGTGTGTGATGTGTAA
>JAOTRA010000012.1:1336442-1346590 GCA_026260255.1 Pseudolaguvia tuberculata | reverse complement strand
ACACACACACACACACACACACACACACACACACACACACACACACACACACACACACACACACACACCTGTGCATGTTTTCCATAAATTATTATTGAAGATTTTAAAGAAACTCATTGAATCCATTAGTGAACGATATAACCACAGATAATACCGAGCCAAGGTTAACCTGGACTAAATGCCCAGTCTGGATCTGGACTTTTTCTGCCATGCGTTTAACACGGTTAAAAGAAGAAGTGCATGAGAAAGAAGACGTAAGATATCTGCAAGGTTAGGGATATAAAGAATAGAATAGCAGCTACTGAACGATGCTATGATAACTGAAGCTTGGTGACAAGGGAATCAAATATTGATGAGAAAAGTTACCTTCCAGACCTGCTTTTGTTTAATGGATGAGTTTTCCTATCACACACAACCGACATATCATCGGCACACAAACCGTCAGCATACACACGTCAGCATCGTCACTTGCTTTCGGTCATCTGAAGAAAAGATTCTTTACACTCTATCTTTCCCAAGCAGGGATCTGGATGTATAGAAGCGTCTGACAGGAAATAGTCAAAGCTTTTGTTAACCATCAGTTTCCTGTTGAGTCTTTTAAATTCCCTTGGGAAACCCTGCGTGATTTGGGAAAATGGGAGGAATGGGAAGGATGATGGGAGGTTGGGAGAGGGCGAAACTCTTTTAAGCTCTGGGGAGGTAAGAGAAAAATATGGGATTTTTATTGTTAATGTTTTATCCTCTCCTCCAAGACTATAATTGGACATTAAAAAAAAAAGCTTATGCTATACCATATGTGTAAAACTCTTGAGGCCTGATATACAAAGGAAATGCTGGCACTATAATATGTGCAGAAAGAGAAAGTGTGAGCACAAGCAGAAAAAATACCCTGCGCTGATCTAAGCTGAATCGCAGCTGAGCTTAGTGCTTGTCAGTAACTGGAATACAAAGCGATGGATAAGCGATCTGTGCAGAAAAAAATAATAAACGGAACAATGGGCTGGAAGAAACCCACGTGATCCTGGAAACATATCCAGTTTTATATTTCATATGATTTAGTTAAGGGTGAAAATGTCAGAGGCACTAAAATATCTGACGGCTTCTGTGCTGACTGGAAAGAGAAATGGATCATGTTAAACCATGGATTAGTTACTGTGTGTTAAAGTGTGTAAAGTGGTAGAACAGCAGTCAATGCATTTTGTTGGAACTATTTTTTTTTCTGTGATGATGTAGTGTATCTGTAATGCAAAATAAATATTGCAGCATGCTTACTGACTACTGGGTTACTGATACAATATAGACTGCAATACAACATATATATTGTCATTTTTTCCCCTTTGGCTGCTCCCATTAGGGGGCGCAAAAGTGGATTCCCCCCCCCCCCTCCCACACACACACACACACACACATGATTCGCACATTTAGCTTGGTGTGTTTTATCCCATTTATCCGGGTTTGGGACCGGCACTAAGGATAAACACACTGGATTGTGTAACCCTAATATCTGGGTTATTATGGGCTATTTCGAATCACTCATTCGGCTAATGTACATGTTTATGGACTGTGGGAGGAAACCGGAGTACCCATGCAAACATGCAATCTCCACACAGAAAGATCCCCAACACAGGAATTGAACCAGGGACCTTCTTGATGTGAGGTAACCGTGCTAACCAAAAAATATCATAATATGAAAAGCAAACCAATTTAAAACTGGAGAAGCTTTTATTTGATTTCCACCACGCTTGTGTTTCAGAGAATCGCTATGAGTGTTAGTGACAACACAATACCAGCGTGGAGGAGGACGTGGGGTGTTAATTAAATTGTAATGTAAATTAGATTAACAAAAGACAATCCACTTGCTTTATATTTAAAGGACACATTGAATATTCCTTGTGCTCAAATGTTTTTGGACACCTCATCTCAGGCTTTCTAATAAGCAACATATTGTAATATTCTTGGCGCGGTGGCGTAGTGGATAGCACGGTTGCCTCACAACAAGAAGGTCCAGGGTTCATTTCCCGGGTCGGGGATCTCTCTGTGCGGAGTTTACATGTTCTCCCCGTGCTTGTGTGGGTTTCCTCCGGGTACTCCGGTTTCCTCCCACAGTCGAAAAACATGCACATTAGGTCGATTGGTGATTGTAAATTGTCCATAGGAGTGAATGTGTGTGAATAGTTGTTTGTCTGTGTGTTGCCCTGTGATGGACTGGCGACCCATCCAGGGTGTATGTGAGCTGGGATAGGCACCAGCAGACCCCCGTAACCCAGAATTAGGGAATAAGCAGGTAAGAAAATGAATGAATGAATGAATGAATGAATGAACTTTTCTTGTCTCAACGTTAATGGTCGTGTTTAATCCACTTTGCATTTGTCATTAAGTATTTGTACTGTAATGTATCGTCACTGTCCAAGGAGTTTCACAGCATTTGACTGGATCTCAGCAGTATCTATCGCTCTGTACACTTTACATTTCACCCTGCTACTTCTACCAGCTGTCACATTAATTGTGCCCAAAGTGATGGACTTCTAAAGTCAGGCATACAAGCCATAACACTGCTTCCACCATGCTTGACAGATGATGTGATAGGCCTTGGATCATGAGCCCTTCATTCTATTTGCATACCGTACCTATCATCCTGTGACACGTTCCTCTTGGTTTGATGTAACTCCAGAACCTGGCAGCCATTTTAGATAGAATCTGGAAGTGGTGACTTGATGGTTAAGGTGTTGGACTGATACCAGAAAGTCTAAGGTTTGATTCCCACCTCATCACTGTGGGCTCTTGAGCAAGGCCCTTAAGGCCCAATTGCTCAGTTGTAAAATAGAGATCAAATGTAAGAGCATCTGCCAAATGCTGTAAATGTAAGTCGAATTACTTTTATGTTTTTATTTGTGTTTATTTGAATGTAAAACCTCTGTATTGAAAAATCTAATATATACATAAAGTCAAAATCATGATGATCGACCATGACCAAGATAGGGACTTTGTGACTGTAAAAACGGTAGTGCTAAACGACTACAAAATCAAAATGGACTGGTCCAAAATTGCATAGTTCTATACTGTGCTAACCATTATGCCAAAACGCGGCCCCAATTGCTGTAAAAAGGTCCTTCGGCTGCTCCCGTTAGGGGTCGCCACAGCAGATCACTGTGATCTGCACATTCGACCTGGCAGAGTGTTACACTGGATGACCTTCCTAAGGCAACCCTCCCATTTATCTGGGTTTGGGACCGGCACTAAGGCTGCACTGGCTTGTGCCACCGTAATGGCTGGGATTCCGCCTAATGTACATGTTTTAGTACAAGCGTGGAGAGAACATGCAAACTCCACACAGAAAGATTCCCGACTCGGGAATCGAACACGGTGTGAATCCGGGAATCTTGCTTTGAGGCGACCATGCTATCCACTACGCCACCACGCCGCAATTGCTATAAGTATAATGTAAAGCCAAAATTGACTTATACTGCCAGTAACCACACGATTTTGGACAGAGTCAATATTTTTGTTGTACCACTTTCATCGTTCTTAACTGCTTCATTGAACTGCATTGCGGTGATGTGCAAAAGCAGAAAATACAGAAAACCTTGACAGCACATTATATATTTTACTTCTATACACTGCACTGTATGTTCACAAATACGGTTTATCTCAAGGTCGTGTACTGCATTGAAATTGATTACATTTCCTTTCTGCAGCCTCCCCACTGAGCCAAGCAACAGAATACTGGGAATGTTCTAATTAAAGCTGAAATTAAGGTTTCACTAGTTTGGTTCAGATGCCAGCCGAATGCGATTCTGTTGCAGTAATAAAAGAAAAACTATGATAATAATAATCATGTCTTCCCAGGGACATGGGCATGTAGCCCAGATTTCCTAGTCTTCCGTCTCTTTATGCATATATTATCTCTCTATATATTATCTGGTGAGTGTTGAATTGCTTCTGTTTTCAGAGAGAGAAACCAACAAAGAGAGAGAGAGAGAGAGAGAGAGAGAGAGAGAGAGAGACTGGCTGTGGCTTTGCATGCTGACTGCTCTTTATCTTGGATGCTTTCAATCTATTTTGGGATGTGCTTGAACTAAATTGATGTTTTCCCTGCTCTTTAAAATGCTATACTATGACGAGGGAGAGAAAAGCTGATGGACACTGAAAATCAGTGAGGCAAATCACTCATCATATTTGTGACAAGAAAAGCAGACATGAGACCAGCAGGGGAAAAAAAAAGAGAAAAATAAAAACAAAATGAAAAATCCAGCAAAGAAGAAGAAAATTTGACAATGGGACACGTGGAGTTGGGAAATTGAGTGTGGAGTCAGGCTGACTGATGTTCTCTGGGATTAAAGCAAGTGCACTTAGTGCCCATGCTGCTGGTCTTTCACTTACTTGAAACGTTCTTGCCAGTAAATGTCAGAAATATCCCCATTGAGCTCCACTGCTCACCTCCCTTCTATTTACCCACCATTAGGATCTCATCACTGTGTGCTTTCTTTGTGAAAATAGGAGCAATTTTCATGTCTAATACTTTTTCTTTTTTTTTTTTAAATTAAGAACCTTTGTCAGCCGGATGAACCGATGAGACCTCTCTCGCTCCGTCATCATAATCCGACGGCCGCTCTTGATTGCCAATTTGTGCGTTTTTTCTCGTCAACGCTTTTAAAAGGGGTCACGTTCCAATATCAGAACAACAGACTTCAATTCTCATAAATTACACACTGCCAGTGAATAACAATATGGCTGATGTGTTTTATTCGTGACAGGCTTGGTGAAAAAAAAAAAAAAAGCAGAAGATGTCTGGCGAACTGACAAGTGAGAATAAAAGCTTTATGAAGACATTTAATGAAGAAGGATGAGTGAAAGCAGCAGGAGACGGCTGATCCAAAGGGGAAAGAGACAAAAGAGAGGGCAGAGTAAAAAGAGAAGCACATAACATGAAAGTCGACTTTTTCTAGCTTCTCTTTTATAATATTCTTTTCCCCCTTTCACCTGTCACTTTAGTCTTGCTCATTAGCGAGCTGATCGATATTCATGTTTCTATATTGGTGCTTTGTCACGATACCTACACTGAAAATCAGACAGGTTCCCATTGGACTTTCGCTTGCAATCATCGGCAATCATTTGACAGGTGTATTAATGTAAAGACGGTTAGAGGACCTTTTAATTAGACCTCTGGTGTGGCCAACCTGGACTCTCATACATTTACAAGAAATCTAAGAAAAGCAAGTGGAAACATGGAAGCCAATTAATTTGGAGGCGTATTCCAGAGTTGAATAAGGTCAAAAAAGTAGATAACGACATTCACTGCCAGGTAATAAGACCAAGGCTGATATCACTGGATGTGTTTATGCGTAAGGAAAAGGTAAAGAAAGGGATTCAATTTACGTCACATACATGATTAAACACAGTATAACATATAGTGAAATAGTGGGAAATGGGAAGTGGTAGCCTAGTAGTTAAGGTGTTGGACTAATACCAGAAAGACCCGGGTTCGATTCCCACCTCCACCAAGCAACCTCTGTGGGCCCTTAACCCACAATTGCTCAGTTGTACAAAAGAGACCAAATGTAACTCGCTCTGGATAAGAACGTCTACCAAAACTGTAACTGTTTTCTTCGCATATCCCATCTTAGTAAGTTGAAGGTTAGGGTCAGCTATTGTACAGCACCTCTGGAGCAAGAAGGGTTAAGGGTCTTGCTCAAGGACCCAACAGTGGCAGGGCTTGAACCCAGGTCTTCCTGGTCTACCAATCAACAATTTGGCACCTTAACCATAGAGCCACCACTTTCCCTAAAATGATGAATGTAAATATATTTGTAGATAGCTTTCACTCTCAGTGAAATGACGTCATAACCTAAAAAGGTTTCACTTTTAGACTCTTTCTACATGTTTTAGTTTGTGTGGCGAACAACATGATTCAGGGATAAAATTGATACATTAGGCAGTCAGGGAAAAAACCCCAAGGGCAACATTTACATTAGAAAGAAGTGAATATGATCACATTTACATTTACATTTACATTTTTAGTATTTGGCAGATGCTTTTATTCAGAGAGACTTACATTCATCTCTTTTATACATCTGAGCAATTGAAGGCTCAGGGGCTCAGTAGTGCCAACTTGGTGGTACAGGGAGACGAAATCCAATCTTCTTATTAGCAGTCAAACACCTTAACCGCTGAGCTACCGCTTCCCTTGTGATTGAAGATAATAGCCATGCTAGACAGGGTTATGGAATGCTTCTAATAATAAACATGACTACTGGGTAACAGTTGCAATATGTTTACATGCACAAACAATTAAAGACATAGAAATTAGTATTTTTACTTCGAACCCTGCTTATTCCCTAATTTGGGGTCACAGGAGTCTACTGGAGCCTATTCCCGCTTTTTGTAGGGCAAAAGGAAGAAAAGGTATACGCTGGACAGTATATCACAGACCCCCTATCTCTTCCCACCCACCCACCCACCCACCCACACACACACACACACACACACGCACACACGCACACACGCACCCACGCACGCACGCACGCACGCACGCACGCACGCACGCACGCACGCACACACACACACACACACCTAACCTAATATACATGTTTATGGGCTGTGGGATATGATAAAATATATTTGTAATTAGCTTTCACTCCTGAGGTGTGTTGTGAAATTTTGACCCAGTTTCCCACAATACATTATTAAATCAAAAAGAATAACTGAGGGTTAGTTGTACAGGGGGCTGAATTTTATCCATCCATCCATCCATCCATAGTCTATGCTTTCTTATTTCTAATCACGCTCACAAGGATCTACTGGGGTCTGTTACTGGGTGAAAGGCAGGGTCACCATGGACAGGCCACAAATCAATCTCAGGGTCACATACAGTCAAACAAGCAATTACACTCACTCCTCTGGGTCATTTAGAATCACCAATTAATCTAATGTACATGTTGTTGGACTTTGGGAGGAAACTAGAATATCTGGAATAAACCTAAATAAATACAGCAAAAACATTGGAGAACAAATACAGATAGAACAAACCTGGAACCTTCTTGCTGGTAGGTACCAGTAAGCCACTGTGTTACCCCAGGGCTGAATTCACACTAGAAAATTTAATACAGAAAATATAGTGATGGAAACTGTTAAATAAATATGCTGAACAAACTGTTGCCAAACACACACAAAATCATCCAAGCACAGATAATTGCAGAAAATACATTTATTCTGTGTATCATTTAGGTCTTATTTTTCCTGCATGTTTGGTTTACAGCTTGCAGATTCACAGTAAAATCACTTTCACACTCCAGTGCAACCAAATTAGAGCTTACTTAATGCAGGACTGAGACTACCACGCCACTGGAGTTTTTTGGTTCTCACTAAACTCACAAATATGATTATACAGTTCGTTCCTCTCCAAATGATGCAGGTCTGAAAGATGTTTCAGAAGGAGATGTTTATAGAGTGTATAAACGTCCTTGTTCTTTATGTCAGAGTTTTATGTTAGAGTTTTGCTGGTTTAAAATGTGATGTAAAATCTTATATATATCTATAGTGTTAATGTCACAGGGGGTCTTTGTTTGCTGAAAAAGTTATAATAAAATTACAAGCTAGTGCAGCCTTAGTGCCGGTCCCAAGTCCGGATAAATGGGAGGGTTGTGTTAGGAAGGGCATCCATCATAAAAACCCAACCAAATCGAATGTGCGGACCACGGGAGTGATCCACTGTGGCGACCTCTGACAGGATCAGGCAAAGAAATAAATAAATAAATAAATAAAAAACTTGTGAAGGGCAACAACATTTTTTAAATAAAATAATGACTGTGGCAGGAAAACATCAACTGAGTAAAGTCTGAACTGTAGATATGATCACATGAGCACAAACCTGAATCCATTACATGTTTGTCTTTTGTGTCAGATCTGTTTTGATTGATCATTCGGATTCTTCCAGAACGTCCAGTTTGGGAAACAAACTGCTCTTGTTCTGCCCTGATTCTGCTGATCTTTAGCTCAGTCAAAAACTGTGGTTTATCTTTTTTTGACTAAAGCCTAATCTCCAAAGTTATCTGCGTAGCGTGACAGGTACAGACCATACTAAATTAGAAAGGGAGTTTCCTCTCATGGTGGATGATGACCAACAGAGTGGCCTGGCTCTGCTCGGCTCTGCTGTCAGTCCAACAAGAAGAATGACACAAACCAAGGAGGATGTCGAGCCAAACATACCCTGCCATTACGCGGTCTCTGTTGGACCCAACCGTCTGCTCGCCGCAACCGCAAGTGTGCTACAGAGCACAGTGAACATTCCTCTGTTCCCATAGCAGCCATACTATGTTTACTAGAACCTTTGGCACAAACCATTTCAGTGGTCTGTATTGTACAGCCAACGGTTCTCTCTCAGGGATGCTATTTTTATTATTCTTTTTCAGCATCTACGAATGGTTGATTAGAGATCCTTAATCTTAATTATAATCAACTATTTGTGCATCATTTGTCAAGTTTTTTTTATTAGCACGAGTCAGCAAAATACCAGTTACGCTGTTGGCTCTGATACTCAGATAATCTTAGGGCAGAAGGTAACTGAAGCTCAATAGAGTTTATTTCATTAATTGGGAATACAAGTGCTTACGTCAAAAGACCTCCCAATGGACGGAATAGAGCAACTGAATTTGAGTAGAAAAGAAAAATAGACTTAGATTGAGTTTCTGTTTGAAATATCCAAGAGTATAGGAAGGAAGAGCAGTGTGGTGTAGTGCAGTGTAGTGCTGCCAAAAAGATCAGCATAGTGACAGAGAGACACACTGGAAAGGAAAAAAGAAAGAAAGTACGGACCATACCGGAGCCAGAAAACGAGGCCAAACCCATAAGAGAAGTTCGAGAGTAGTTCAATCCAAGCATTGGAAACGGGTGTACTAAAAACAAAACACCATCCAACTTAGCTCATACACACTCCATTGGGTAAAACACTGAACATTGTTATGAGTGGGTATCAAAAATCCAGCATATTACAACTTAAAGAAACTTAAAAGGTTGATATAACTGACTTTCAGGTTCCACAGGGATTTTTAGAAATCTTTTTAGCACGACTCGGGCTGTACAAAGTAACAACAGTTTTTTTCTGTATGTGAAGCGAAGGGTACCTTCCACTTCAAACATTTAGTGTGTTGAGGAGACTAACATTATCCGACTTTTGATTCTCTCTCCAAAATAAAAATCTTTTTTGTGCCTGAGGCTATAACAAGAAAACACTGCAGCGAGGTTAACACTACAATGAATTCCATCACATTATTCTTTATAAAGAATTTATTCTTTTAAATGACAAGAAAAACTATAAAAATAAAGATGTACGGGTGGATTGCCTATGGTGGTTCAGTCAGTAGGGTTGCTGAAGGACTAAAGAAACATTAACAGCACCATGGTATAAAACGGCACATTCCTTGTCTAACCACCCCCTGCCACTTATACCAACGACGGAAATAAGCACAGTTTTAATAGCAAAATATGTGGGAGAGCGTTGCTATTGAGTGATTATATTGGATTGTTATATGGAACACATCAAGGTTATTAGCACATAGTTTATGAACAAAATGTTTTAATGACAATATCTATCGTATTACGGTTACACTACAATCTGTTACAAAATAAATGAAGAATGGTAAAACCTCCAGTTAATCGTACCCAGCATGTGTGTAAAATATTACCCGAGAGAGAGAGAGAGAGAGAGAGAGAGAGAGAGAGAGAGAGAGAGAGAGAGAGAGAGAGCAAAAGTAAGCAGACCCTCAAGAAGAGAACCCCAGCAAAGATAGAGGGAACAAGGAAGAAGAACAAAGATGAAACAGGAACAGGAAAGGACAGAGAAAGAAAAAAGCCCAGAGCATTAGTTATAATCTTCTTTTATCCCTTCCTTAAATATGTGACCAAATTACGAGTTTGATCATTTTCAGTCTTACAAAGATAAACCTGTTAATTTCATTCTCCAGAAATATTATTTTACTCTTATGATAATTTTTCTTATTTTACACATGTTTATCATATAGGGAGAAAGGCAGGGGAACATCCTGGACAGGTTGCCAGTTTATCGCAGGGCCACACATAGACGAGCAACCACACACACACACACACACACACACACACACACACACACACACACACACACACACACACACACA
>JAOTRA010000012.1:1269888-1282781 GCA_026260255.1 Pseudolaguvia tuberculata | reverse complement strand
AGGAGCTCGGTCATCCGGGAGGAGCTCAGAGTAGAGCCACTGCTCCTCCGCATCGAGAGAAGCCAGCTGAAGTGGTTCGGGCATCTGTCACAGATGCCTCCAAGATGCCTCCCAGGAGAGGTGATTCGGGCATGTCCCACCGGGAGGATGCCCAGAGAAAGACCCAGGACTCGTTGGATGGACTATGTCTCTCGGCTGGCATGGGAACGCCCCGGTGTTCTCCCGGAAGAGCTGGAGGAAGTGTCTGGGGAGAGGGATGTTATATTTAATGTTTTTATTAATGTAATAATAAATTTTTAAAAATGAGGTGCAAATACAACTGGTCATCATTAAAGCTAAATTTAAAGGTTATTTAATTGTTGGTGAACGTTACAGTCCACCAGCTTTCCGTGTAGAGTTTGCATATTCTCAAGTTTTCTCGGGGTACTCTGGTTTCCTCCCACAGTCCAAAAACATATACATTGTAATGAGGAAAAGTTGGCTTAGTGGTTAAGGTGTTGGACTGATACCATAATGCCGGGGTTCGATTCCCAGCGTCACTAAGCAACTACTGTGAGCCCTTGAATAAAGCCCTTAACCCCAAATTGCTCAGTTGTACAAAAGATCAAATATAAATCACTCTGGATAAAAACATCTGCCAAAAGCTGTTACTGTAAAACTGTCCTTATTTTACAGTGAATACATTTATTTATTAAATATTTAAACTAATCATATTAATTATCGCTTTGTTTTTTTTTTTTAGCTTGGAGGTTCAGGCTTGATTGCTGTGGGCTTTTGGATGCAGTTAAGTGAAGAGGTTCTGGGTTCGAGTGTACTAGGCGTATTTTATATTCACTCAACCAACATCATCAAAGTGGACATCTTCTTCATCAGTCTCGGAATTATAATGTCCCTGCTGGGAATTCTGGGCTGCTGTGGAGCAAAAAAAGAAAGCAAATGTCTCCTTATAATGGTAACAGTTATATACTGACACAAAACACACCCACACACCCACACACCCACACACATACACACACACACACACACACACACACACACAAACACACACACACACACACACACATCATTAAGCAATGACACAAGTTGTAGATTTGGATCTTCTGCATTGTGTTTGTGATTGTTAATTAGATAAAACATTGATTATATTGTAATTAAATGTAAAGTCTGTTATACTATAATATCACTTCAGTCACACTTCTCCACTTTCCCTGTTCAGTTCTTCTCTATCATCGCCATCATTTTAATCTCTGAGCTGACCATTGGGATGTTCGCTCTGGCCTACTCTACATCTGTAAGTTTAACTCAACCTCCTGAAATCTCTCTAATTTCTTCCTATTTTAATACTCAAGTATGTTTTATTTTTTCAGACTATTATTAAATACGAGGAGCTGAAACTTACACTGACACTTACGCTGACACAGGCACAGACACTTACACTTACAAGTACACTGATACTGACACCGACACTTACACCGGCACTTACACTGACATTGATACTGATACTGACACTTTCACCGATACTGACACTTACACTTACACTGATACTGATACTGACACTTACACTGACACTTACACTGCTAGTGACACTGACACTTACACTGACACTGGCACTTACACTGATACTGACGTTTACACTGGCACTGACACTGTTACTGATACTGACACTGACACTGTCACGGGCACTTACACTGACACTAATACTGACACTGACACTGTTACTGACACTGATACTGACACTTACACTGATACAGACACTTACACTGATACTGATACTGGCACTTACACTGATACTGACACTGTTACTGACTCTAATACTGACACTTGCACTGATGCTGACACTTACACTGACACTGGCACTTACACTGATACTGACACTTATACTGACTTTGGCACTGACACTGTTACTGATACTGACACTGTCACGGGCACTTACACTGACACTGTTACTGACACTGATACTGACACTGACAATGATACTGACACTTACACTGATACTGACACTTACACTGATACTGACACTGTTACTGACACTTGCACTGATACTGTTATTGACAATGATACTGATACTGACACTGATACTGATACTGACACTTACACTGACACTGTTACTGACACTGACAGTTACAGTTTGGTATTTGGCAGACACTCTTATCCAGAGCGACTTACATTTGGTCTCTTTTCTACCACTGAGCAATTGTGGGTTAAGGGCCTTGCTCAAGGGCCCACAGTGGTGATAATGATACTGATACTGACACTTACACTGTTACTGACACTGATACTGACACTGACTCTCATACCGACACTGACACTGACTCTGACACTGATACTGATACTTACACTTACACTGATACTGACACTGACACTGACACCGATACCCACACTGGCACTGATACTGACACCGACACTGACACATACACCTGACACTTACCCTTACACTGACACTGACACCGACACAGACACTGACACATACCCTTACACTGACACTGACTCTGGTGGATAACGCTATCTAATAATCTGTTTGCTCCAAGCTGTGCGCTAGCTCTGTCTCTCTCTCTCTCTTTCTCTCTCTCTCTCTCTCTCTCTCTCTCCAATTTATTCACCCCCAAAACTCAAGTTTAAGCATTTATATGCAGAACAGCTCATTTACATATACCTCTGTGGCCATTTGGTGAAACCTTTAACAATTTTGAGTGAGTTATGAAGAGCTATTCAGAAAAATAATGCATTTCAATTTAATAAATAAAACATTTCTGGGTAAAACTTCCCGAATCTCATTGGTTATGCAGAATGTTGATTTTTATTTATGTTCTAAATCTCGTTGTGAATAAGTCCAATATTTCTGGGAAATCGAACTGTTCTGCTGGCCTCGTCGATTATTCTGCTTTCTGGTGCTTAAACAGCGCTGCTATCTAAATGACCGACAGCTCATGAGTTGATCCAATTCTGCTAACGCTATTCATTAGCAAACAGGAAGGACCTGAGAAGGACATATGTTTGAATTATGGACAGTCTGAACTGTTAGCAGGAACATTAGGCATGCACAAGCTCATTTAATGTGCTGTTTGTCACCATCACTGACACGCAAATGTCCATTTTTTCATTTCAGTGCCAAACAAAATTGGCGTCTTAATAATGTATGCGCTTGTCTGTAACCGGCTGCATCTGCTGCATTTAAGATAAATATGGAATGCGGATGCATTACAATCTCTGGTGTAATGTAAATTTGCGCTGTATATGCAGCTACCAGAATAATCAGTACTGGTGAGAGTGATAAGTCCTGACACGCTTATATGTATTGCGCCTCTGTTCTTTTCCCTGCTGCAATCAGACACTAGAGAATGCATCAGAAAACTAATGAGTATGGATAAAGATAACACGAGCGCAGAGACGCAGAGACGCAGAGACGCAGAGACGCATTCCAGATTATTTTGCTCACTTTATGGAAACTTGCGTCAAGCCGAAACATCTCAGAGTGAAAGCGTGAATATTTCCATTTTTATACCATCATACCTTTTTCTCTTTTATCTGAAATAAAACAAACGAATGCAGTGGAACGTGAAGTCAACACTTTTTTCTCTGCAGCACTGAGGTCTGTGTTATAGTTACCAGTCCCACTCTAGGCTTTTAGCATGTTCACTTCCCCCTGCCACGTGTTGGTGTTGATGGATTAGCCGACCTGGTGCATAATAACCCTACTGATCGGTGTACCTCTGCTTTCTTCACTAAGGACAAAAGTGGAGGGGGGGGGTTCTTTTAATTGCAGTTTGTCTGCATATCCCACCCCCCAAGGCATACAAGGACTACTCAATCTGATCCTCCCTCCCTCCTTCAATCGCTTACTTCTCCAATCCATCCATCTTTCACACAGAATGTCATGTACGTTTTTTCCCCCTTCATCATTTTAACTAAAGCAGTGTGTAGAAACAAAGAGGGAGGGAGAGAGGGAGGGAGGGAGAGGGAGGAAGAGGTTGGTACCAAATATTTCCTTCCAAATAGTTGCCTCATCTGTGTATCCGTTCGGATGGTTGGCAGCATGAAATGATAATTTGATCCAACATAATTGGTTAGAAACATCCTGGCCGAATATATCAATATATATGGAAATTTCTTTCCATGATCGGAAGCTACAGAAGGTTATCATCAGAAGTGTTATTGCTCACGGTCTTTATTTGTTTTGGCTGAACACCTTGACTGGTCTCACTGGTGGCCAGATGGAGTCACAATAGGGGAAATGGATGAGTTTGAATTATAAATGTCTGCAGAAAAAGTTTTATTTTTTTCCTTCTTGTAGGTAGAAAATTTGCTAAAATCGTGGTCCAGACCCGTCTTACAGAGTGAATACGGGAGAGATTTCTACATCAGCAACCTGTTGAACACAACCATGTCAAAGGTAAACCCAAAGTATCTCTACCTGATCTCCAGAACCACCGGTTCATCCCCCACCACAGTCAATCAAATACACAACGGAGTCACAGGAGTCCATCCCAGCAAACATAGGCCAAAACGCAGGGGTGCAACCTTGACAGGTTGCCAGTCCATCACAGACCATACCTAGACAAACAACCATACACACTCACACACAAACACACACAAACACACATACACATACTCTTCTGGGCAATTTAGAATCAACAATCAACCTAAAGTACATGTATTTGGACTGTGGGAGGAAACCCGAGTGGATCCTTAATACTCAATGGATGGACAGTGAAATGAAGTATTTGTTTGAATTATAGATGCAGTGCTGTGGATTAAATAACTACACGGACTTCATCGGCTCCTATTATTCTAAACAATATGGGGACATTTACCATCCCAGTTGCTGTGGAAACGGAACACTCGTATGTGACACGGAGAACGCACATAACGTTACGGTTCAGGTGAGGAAACACACTCAACTAAAAAAAAGTCATGATTAGAACTTTTTACTAAGAATGACACACACGAGCGAGTTTTCCATTACAGAGAACAGATCAATGACTAGTGCTGTGATGTTGTTGTGCTGTGATGTTGTTCTCATGTCAATCAGGAAAACTGTCACACCCATGAAGCTGTCCGATTGGGAAATTGATTGCTTAGTGGTTAAACTGTTGGAATGCCAATTAGGAATTTATGGCTTCAATTCCTACCACTACCATGCTGTCACTTCTGGACTCCTGAGCAAGGTCTTTAACCCTCAACTGCTTATTCTGCCAGAAATAAAATATAAATGCCAAATTTGTACTACAATGACTTCACAACATTTATTGGGAAAAGCAGAAGAACAACAATTAAGGTATTGGATTGCTAATTGGAAGATCAGGGTTTGATTCCCAGCACCACTAAGTTACCACTGCTGTGCCCTGAGCCCTTAATGCCCAATTGCCCAATTTGCATCTTCCAAATGTCCTGCGCAGGACTGGAGAGTTGTCCTAGATGTATCGCTGCCTTTTGCCCTGTGTGCTAGGATAGGCTACAACAGAACCCTGTGACCCTGAATTAAGGAATAAGGGGATTCGAATGAATGAATGGAACAAACACTATTCCAGCATTAGTCAAAGTCAAAGAAGTTTAATTGTCATTTCAACCATATATGGTGGTTCGGTGGAGTCGGATTCAGTCCGGTCAAATTTTCCAGGCAGCAGACGATAGCCAGTTGTTGTAGCTTAACACAGACACCCGCCTTCCCCGCCGCAGAGTTCGTCCACTAAAATTCCATCATACAGACTACGGTTTCTGCAGGATTTCCAGCCTTAATAATCAGTCCACATGAATGTACATGAACACCATGGTTTGGTGTCTGTCCATGTGCTGTGGTAGTTGGGCTATTTCAAAAGCTTCCGCTGCGTGCTTCTAACACATCTCCTACATCATTACATTGCTCCTGTGCACAAAGACTCAAAGCTCAAAACACAGGGACTTTGTCCAAGTGATAGAACTTGACATACAGTATAGAACCCAGAACCCTGACCAAAACATAGACTTGAGTCCAAACCTTCTAAACTGAACTCACGAATCATTTTATGGCTGAACAGGAAAAAATCTCCATCTAGTGAAAGGTTCCAGTGTGGAGATGTTCTACTAACTAGAAAACAAACGTGAAACTAATGTTGTAGAACTTTTGTCCATGATGTGTGTTAAAGCTTAGAGAACATTATTGCTAGTCGACAGTGTGTGTATGTAACCCCTCATTTTGCCAACACTGCTTTAATAATGAACAACGATTAATACAAGCAAAAAATTGGAATCTCCTAGCCAATCAGAATGAGGAATACAACAGTGTCTGTCCAATTAATCGCAGCAGTATTTTCTTTCTTTAGGGCTGTTTTCAATGGCTGTCCATTACTCTTCATAATAGACTCCACATTCTGGGAGCAGTGGCAGTCGGGGTTGCAGGTGTCGAGGTAAGTTCAGAGGATCATCTGAATTCTGCACCTCATTTAGAACAGAATGAACAGAATATTGTCTGTTCTGTGTTTTTCTCTGTCTTGTAGTGCGGAGCAATGATTATGTCCTTGTATCTTTTCTGTAACCTGGATAAAGACGCCAGTTGAGATGACCAAAGCTGCTGCACTTTTAGGGAAAAAATGTTTACGGATAATTCAAATTCTCTGAATTAAATCTTTCAACCTAATTAGAAAAGGACAAAGTTTCATACCCTCTTGCTCATACCCACTCATTTATATCCACCCGTTCATACCCCCTCATTCATACCCACCCGCTCATACCCACTCGTTCATACCCACTTTCATACCCACTCGTTTATACCTACTCATTCATATCCACCCGCTCATACCCCCACGCTCATACCCACTCGTTCATACCCACTCGTTCCTACCCACTCACTCCTACCCACTCATTTCTACCCACTCATTCCTACCCACTCACTCATACCACTCACTCCTACCCACTCATTCCTACCACTCGTTCATATCCACACACTCATACCCTCATTCATACTTACCTGCTCATACCCACTCGCTCATACCCACTCATTCATGAATCTTATACTTCAACTAAGTTACAAAGTAAAAAGTAAGAAATAACTTTTACACACATTTATTTTTCAAACTTTGCATCAGACCTCCACTCGCAGCTATTAAACCAATAAAATTCCAGCCATCAGTTTATTCAGGTGATCTTCACTCCACTCTTCCTGAAGCATCTCACACAATTTGGACTGGACTGAAGGGCAATTTTGCCATCTGGTGCAGCTGATCTTGTACCAGTTCAACAGGTTAGGAATCCGGTGATTGCACTGGCCAATCCATTAGAGACTGAATTCCAGTTGACACTTTCTTCTCTAAATTGCTCTTGCGAATGTAGTTGAGGTTTTTTGCGTAGTGCTCTGGGTTATTTTCTTAGTTTAAATCCAGCACCGTCCACGGGGTAGGATGTGGTGTTGCAAAATGGATCTTCTTGTTTAAAATTCCTTTTAGCCTGTACACATTTTCCATCACCAGCACCAAAGCGACCCCCTTCCCCGCCCAGGCCATTGTGGTTTCATCCACACTGTTTGACTGATAGCATCAAACACTACTTTAGCATCTTTTCATTTTTTCAGCACTTCAGAATTGTTTTCTCTGGGATGCAAATTCCAGTCTTCCTCTGTCCAATGTCAAAATTCTTCTGATTTCAATCTTTCAATTTTATCAGCTAATCAACAATCAGCATATTCATTTCAATCTTTACCTTCAACTTCAGAATCCTGATATTATTGCTTTGATCTTCATTGTTTTATATGGAATATTAAAGCTTTTTTAGCTTGTTAAACTAAATACATTTGTACAATTGATTGTGTTTACAAGCTTTTTTTTTCCAAAAAAAAACAACAACAGTTGAATGATGGCCATAATAAGAACCAAACAAAAGTCTGCTATACTTTTAGGGTCACATTTGTTTCAGGAATTTTAGGGTTTATGAAAGCATAAAATTCATAACGTAAATAAATAATTACACAATCTAATAATTTCCAATCTTATAACATAAGAACGCGTCGCATAAATGATGTGCCACTGAAACACAGACACATTTCTGAAAGAAAATTTCAGAAAATTATTTGAAAGATTTTTCTATAAACTTTGGGAATATTATATTATGGGCGGTGGCGTAGTTGTTAGCACGGTTGCCTCACAACAAGAATGTCTCAGGTTCGATTCCCAGGTCGGGGGTCTTTCTGTGAGGAGTTTGCATGTTTTCCCTGTGCCTGCGTGGGTTTCCCCCAGGTACTCCGGTTTCCTCTCACTGTGCAAAAACATGTACATTAGGCGGATTGGTGAGTCTAAATTGGGCAAAAAAAACCCAGCCATTAGGGTGACACAAACCAGTGCAGCCTTAGTGCTGGTCCAAAACCTGGATAAATGGGAGGGTTGCGTTAGGAAGGGCATCTAGGTTTACGGGGGTGATCCGCTGTGGCAACCCCAAATGGGAACAGCCGAAATACCAACAAAAATATATTATATTATATTGTATATAAAAATTTGTACATACATACTAGAAAATGTTTCGAGAAAATCTGTGCACTTTAAATAGCTCTTGTTTGAAATATTATTTAGTAATATAAATGATGTAACAGGTCTGATCATGTTCGGATAAATGACATTTATAAAGTGTTAGTTATACAATAAAACCATTGTTATAGGACAGGCCATCACACAATCACTGCTACAGTCAATAAACATTATGTCTGCTGGTTATTTCTGCTGTCTGGAGCTCTTTACATTTACTCAATAAACAAAAGACTACTGCTTATTCATTTTGTAAAAATGTAGCAAGAAAAATATATGTATAAATATATAACAGATATTAATGTGTAAATAAAACCTTCAATAAATATACTATTAGCTGACACGCAGATTTATATTGCAATTAGACCGTGGTTTTTAACGACTGCTAGAGAAAGTGGTGGAACACAAAAACCTCCGATTTAACAGTGAATTTACCATTTTAACGTACGTAACTGTATTAAATTAAAACTTTTTCTATGTGTAAATCAATGTCATCAATAGCTCATCTATTCCTCTTCTATTGTTGTTTTCCTTCATAAATAGCTTTATAAAGCATGTGTGTAATATAGAAGTTGGTGTGAAGTGAAATGTAATAACTATTTATTTTAAGTACTGCAAAAAAGGGGTTTTTTTAATTAACACAGCCAAATTACCGAAATAATGAAAACTTTGAAAAACTGTAGCATTAAGTGCAGCTATTACAACTGTAAATAGAAATAAATACAATAGAAACTAATTGCTGTGTCTTATTTTTGCTCCACACAAACAGACAGGAATAAATTTACATTCGAACCCGAACTGAGGTCACATTTGCCTGGATTTTAATTCCACATTATTTCTGATTCGGAACTGATTTGGTTGTGGTGTTTTGTGCTGACCAGCACTGTCGAGTCACTGTGATCTTCTGTCTACACTAAACAAGTAAAACAACAAATCAACTTAAGCATCAATATGATAATACAAGCAACTCGAACCCTTGCTTCCCAGCAGGAGTCAGTTAAGATACAGTTATACTAACAAAGTCTCGAAAAAAATGGCGACTAAAATGATTTCCGATAATTAGTACTTTAGTTTTAAAAACACTACAAGGACTTAAAGTTTATGTATTTATTTTCTCTAATACATAAATGTTTAAGCAGCTTTTAACCTCTTTTACTTCATTCATTCATACATTTTCTTACCCGCTTTTACCCTAATTCGGGGTCACAGGGGTCTGCTGATGCCTATCCCAGCGCACATAGGGCGAAAGGTACACCCTGGAGAGGTTGCCAGTCCATATCAGGGCAACACAAAGAAAAACAACCATTCACACACATCCATTCCTCTGGGCAATTTAGAATCACCAATCGACCTAATCTGCATTTTTTTTGACTGTGGGAGGAAACCAGAGTACCCGAAGAAACTCACGCACGTGCGGGTAGAACATGCAAACTCTGCAGAAAGATCCCGACCTGGCAACTGCTTGTTGTGAGGAGACCGTGCTAACCGCCATGCGACTGTAGCAATCAACAATATCAATTTTAAAAAATGTAAACAAAAAATCTAAATGATAAAAATACCATTATGTTACATACTTAAAATAAAAAAGAATAAATAAAGGAGCAAACAGCAAGCATAACAAGAGCTCCAGATTTTAACAACTACAGATTTACTGGTTTATTGGTTTTAAAGAAAAAGATTGAAATATATCCATCAAATATTTTATATGTTTAGAAAACAAGGACAAGACTAAGTTATATGAAAAACCTTTTTTAATTAAAAAATAATAATAATAATAATAAACAAAATATAAAAAGAAAAAATGTAATATTTGAAATGTTTAACAGAGTTTGTGGGTTTGTGTTTTATCCAAATATTTTTTTAAATCTCTTCAAAATGATAGACCATCTCACATTACAAACAGTACGATTAAATCCAACAGCTCAATTTGTACCAAGAGAAAAATTCTGTCATGAAATGATTAGTTTCAGTGAAAAGCCACTTATATTATTATTAGAAAATGAAATATCACAACAGATTTCAGAAAATCTAAATCAAAAGAAGGATTGATTCAGATCAGATTCAACGGTAATGTTTTTCTACCAAACAAGACCTGAATGAATTTTCTTTCATCTGTACAAACACCTACAGCTGCATCATCAACACTAGGACCTGCCGATGCTCCAGTCTGCTGGATGAAGGCGTCTTGATGCAGCCTTGAACTAGAAAACATCCCCTCAGGCAAAGTTGTGAAGCCGGAGATCGACCGAAACTCGATCAATAACCATCTGCAGTTTGTGAATAACTTATAAACACACGCAAAATGATGAACAAAAATTTTGTTGTTGTTGCTGCAAAAATATATGCTTATAAAACTTTATTATTTAAAAACACTACTGCAGCCGAGTGGAATGGTTTTCCTTACTAAAGTGGCGTTTATAGAGCTGCGTAGTTCCAAAGGATGCCGTCGTTAACACTTAAGCCATCACGTCAGCCTGTTTAGTCACGTAACGATCTGATGGTGTAGCCTGAAACTCATCATTATTTACATTTACAATATTCTGTTCCAATATTAGTGTATTAATGGTGGTTTGGATCAGTTAACGTTAAAGCGGTGGTATAGCCCTATAAACGCCACTCTTCCACTCGTAACTAACATGATCTTCCCAAAATAAATAAGTAATAAAAAAAATTGTCTCTACGGTACAAACAAAAGCATTCAGTAGTGTTTAAAATTTCACTTCAATACTTGCTGTTAACTATTTTAACAACTAACAGCCATTTGTACTCATCCATTCATCAGATATTCATTCATTCATTCATCAAACCATAGAACACGGTTTTTCCAGCTAACATACCATATACACACACACACACACACACACACACACACACACACACACACACACACACACACAGGCAGCAGGTAACACAGGATGCTTCAGTAGAGAAGCTGTAGCAGCTTACACTGTGGCCTAAAGGCAGGAGTATTTCCCAGCACAGACTTTGTGCTAGAGGAACCGAATCAAGAGCAGTTCCTCTACATCTGTTCCACAGGGGCTGCCTCGTCTTTAGGTGGAGGCTCCAGGTGAATGGGGGTCACGTGGGCAGGTTTCCGAGTGCTGTGGGGGACATTATATTTTTAAAAACACAAAAAAAAATACAGAAAACATTGTTTGGGATCATGTGACTTACGAGTAAGCAGAGATTGGAACAGCTACAACAAGGACGTGGTTTTTCTTTCTGAAGAGCCTCCAGAGGCCTCGGTGATAACCTCGAACATCCAAGTCCCACACATGCAGACACTCCAGACAAAGAAAAGACAACCTTAATCTCGATCCAATGATTGTACGAGTGATGCAAAGTGATAATTGTGTTTAATTAAAACACTCAGATATTTCAATTATTTTTTACGTCAATCAGACGCACCAACAGCATTAATGCGAAACAATGATTATGTAATTTAAACACACCGCACCGAGCGACAGTCTCATCAAATCAGCGGCAGGAATCAATCACCAGTTTCCTCACGCAAGATATTCATCATTTCACATTCAATTATTACAGTAGATTGTGATTGCAAAAGTTAAGGTACACGCCATTTACAAAGGTCCGTGATTGATATTAAAGGGTCTCTGATTGACATTAAAGGGTCTGTGATTGACAGAAGTGACTTTGTCCCTTCTGACCTGTTTTATTACCAAATTATTAATTCAAACAAGCATAAAATGTGTGTGGGCAAATAGAAGAAAACTAAAAGCTAAGGAACGCAGAAAAAAGTGGAGCTCAAACACACACAATGTGATGCAATTATCACCAGCGTCATATCCTAACCCGAATGTAAATACATATAATGGAAACTATGAATGGGAATTGTTGCCAAAAGGCCCTTAGGAGTGAGTGTGTGCGTGCATGTTCCTGTGGTGGACTGGTGACCTGTCCAGGGTATACCCCTCCTGTCTTTCAGAGAGCTGGGACAGGTTCCAGTAGACCTGAATACGTTTATGTGCCATTAATACACAAACCAAGTTAAAAAAAAAAAAAAAAAAAAAAGGCATTCATGTCTTTCGTCATATCAGCTAATCATTTACACTTAATGAAGAAATGTGTGCTGGGATAAGCTCCAGCAGACCCCTGTGACCCCAAAGTAGGGAATAAGTGGATAAGAGGATGGGTCAGTGGTACCTTGGCCAGTTCAGTCCAGGTGCTGGTGTCCGTTTCCTGCTCCATCTTAATGAACATCACATAAGTCTTTCCTTCAGTATCTGGAATAAATGAGTCTTCACATGGGTTCTTCTTATGATCCAGAACTTCAGCCTCACTGCAATTAAACAATAAAACCTAAAATCTTTTACATTAAAAACGTGTGTAAGATAGATAGATAGATAGATAGATAGATAGATAGATAGATAGATAGATAGATAGATA
>JAOTRA010000012.1:1244106-1259524 GCA_026260255.1 Pseudolaguvia tuberculata | reverse complement strand
AGGCAGATGTAGCGGACAGGGTAGTGTGGAGAAGAGTGATCCACGGTGGCGACCCCTAACGGGAGCAGCCGAAAGGAAAAGAAGACGACACATTACACATCATACAGTATTAAACAAAAAGGAAAATGCTAGAGACTGACCTTGATTGTGAAGATTAGAACTCGGCCACGAGTAACCATGTTGAGAAAGAGGATCATGGCTTCATCCTCATGGGGAGAGTAAGTGTCAAACACTCGCTTGGCCATTACATGACCCTGTGTAGTGAAGACATTACAGCACAGTACATCTATATTTAAGGATACGATAACTACAATATTTCAGTTTTTAAAGTACTTAGTTTAGCAAAATTTTATTTTCTGTCACTTATATTCAGGTCAATTTTATGTTTCTTACTGTCTGTTTACATTTTATCAATTCATGTTTCTGCCTCCAGAGCTTCATGGAGCTTAGTTTTATTATAAAAGCTCATTATTTCCTCAAAGTACCTGTTATGCACTAACTTTAATTTTCCAAAGGAAACTACATCCTTACTACTTGTACATCACGTAGTAAAACTAGTGAAGGAATGAAATGTTCTGGATCACAACATAAATCAGTCACGTTTCAATTTATAATGAAAAATTCCTAAAATAAAAGTCCTTACCGTAGCCTGGTTAAGAACTATGACGTGTATGCCTCTTCCCTGTTCCCGCATCTCGTCCTCTAATACCTAAAAACACACACACACACACACACACACACACACACACACACACACACACACCATTACTAACAGAAGTTATTTCAGTTCAGAAAAATAATATTTAGGTTAAAAAAAATCAATGTAGATGTGCAATTGTAAACTGTAAACATTGGCTTAGAAGATGAATGTGAAAAAAATGTTTGGAAAAAAATTAAGTAAAAAAGGTTAAACAAGTAGAATGACTTACTGTGGTACCATCCACTGCCACGTACACCTTTGAACGACTGGAGTACACCTCGATGTCCAACACCTTGCGTCCACTGGCAGGCCTGCGAGGTGTTTCCATGTTTGCCAAGGCATCGTCTGGGCCAAAAACAGTAATTATAGTGTAAAACATTGACTGGGGTTAATTATATAACAGAGCAACGTGGTAGAAACATATGAAAATCATATGTCACCAAAGCAATTAAAATAATAATTTAAAAAAATCTCTGTGGTGTAAGGTTTTTTAAATGTAAGAAAGCGGTAGAGCAATATCTAAGGTGTTGGACTGCTAATTGGAAGATCAGGGTTCGATTCCCAGCACCCCAAAGTTGCTAATTGAGCAGTATAAAATAGATAAACGGAAGTTACTCTGGATAAAAATGTCTGCTAGAAATACTGTAAATGTAAAATCTGTCACAAAATTCCAGCAGAAAAATCCACAACAATAAATCGGATTTGGATTAAAGCTTTTTGGAAATATTGTCGTTGAAGTTTTTGATGTTTGTGTAGGGGAATTTATGAAAGCATGTATACCGCATGGCACTTCTGGAACCTACCGACAGACAACAGTTTCCATATGACTGCATGACACAAAATGCTTTAATTAATCTTTGGTCAATGATCTTAATTTTATCATTAATTATAATTTTATCATTATTTAATATAGTAGAACATTTGAGAGGAACATTTGTGCCTGTTCTCCGTTGTATTATATTTTAACAGCAGTAACCAGGTTCCATTATTTTTGTAACTCAATTCCTATATACACTTTTTGACCAATCGGAACATATAAAAAAATACGTTTTCTAGGATTTGGTGCTTTAAGCTTATTTCCGAGAGTTGAGAGTTTCTCTGATCAGCCAAACTTTTTTATTTAAACATGATGGTGAGATAATAATAACACTAGCTGCTCGGATATTTTCTCAAATGCATTATGAACATTTCTGAAAGTTTACACAAGGAAATTTGTGCTGCAGATGTTCTGCAGATGTTGAAACAGCTAAAAGTTGTGACCGTTGAAGATTACCGTAATCTGTAGCAGGGATTTCTTCGCTTGCTGCTCTTCTCGTTTCTAAAATAAGTTTGATGTTGACAATTACAGTGATGAACAAAAACAGCACGGCACCACCCTGAAAACAAAACAAAAAAAAAAAAAGCACAACTATCTCAAAAACCCAAATTCCCTCAGCAAAACAGACAAAAACAGGAACTGTTCTGTATTAAACATGTGACTGATGGGAGGAAATCAGGGAACCTGGCAAATTCGCCGGAAAGCCCGTTTGTTGGCCAGTTTGTACTTCCAGGTCAGATAAAGGCTGCGTTGCTGCCGGGGGATAAAGGGTTTGGCTCGGGGGTTCGGTGTCCACGAGTCCATTGTCCACTGCTGCTACCTGAAGTAAAAAGGACAGTATTGGTCACCGGAACCCGGAATCTTCTTGCAGTGGGTGTCCGTGTTCGAACCGTCCAACTGTATACATCTGAAATTCAAATGTAAAGAATTCATCTTCTGGAAATGTTTTAAAGGTTCTGCTATAAAAAAAATATTTTTAAACATTTAATAAAATGAAAATCTTCAGCTCACTTTATAAAATTATTATATGTAAAATTATTAAAACATTTAATTGTGTTTTTATTAAAAAACATTTTCTCTAAACATTTAAAAAGGATTTATTTATTACAGCAAGTCGAACATCCCAGTCGATCTATCAGTCCGCGGGTTTAAACAAAAAGAAAAAGAAATGTTTGTCTGTAGCGTAAAGTTTAATGAGTAAAATCGAACACATAACCTTCTGGTTTTAGAAAAACAACTTTAAATATCCAAAAACTTGAAATCTCCAGTTTGTTCAACATTAGTAGAAGGTCTTGTGGTGTATTTTAAACAATAAATGTAAACATAATGTGGTTTTATCTAAACATTCATTAAGCATGAATAAAGTCATAGAACTTTGCTCCAAGAACATTTTGTCCTAACATTTAAAGAACATTTCCTGTGAACTGGGATGACAATAAACATTAAGAAGGTTTTTCTCTAAATATTATAAAATCTGTAAACTAAAATCTGTGAAGAACATCATTCGTTTCTTCCAATAAAACTGTTCCAGAATTTTATTCCAACATTTGTAAGAAATTTGGGGAAAGTTCTGGCAACAGTATTTGGATAGCTGAGCCACATACAAGGAAAAATACATTTAAACTATTATTTTTAGGTAAAACATTTTAAGGATGTTCCAAGAACATTCTTCTAACAACATTTAAAGAACTTTTTGTGTTTGCTGGGATGACACTAAAGACATTCATTCATTCATTCATCTTCTTGGGGTCATGGGGGTCTGCTGGTGTCTATCCTAGAGCACACAAAGTGAAAGGCAGGGGTGCACCTTGGTCAGGCCACCAGTCCATCACAGGGCCACACAGACAAACAATTACACACATTCACTCCTATATGTAATCAAGAAATCACTAATCAACCTAATGTACACGTTTTTGGATTATAGGAGGAAACCGGAGTACCCGGAGAATACCCACTGGAGAGCATGCACAGAATAATATCCAACTGTGATAACAGGAAATAAATCAAAACACTTTCTGACCAATCAGAATGCAGGATTCCTCATCGCTGTAGCGGGGCTGTGTTTTAAGGAACGATTGAAGTTCTTCAGGTTCCTAAACAAAAACCCGCATCGGTTCACTATATTCAAGCCAAACACACTCACACACAAACAATGGGTTACACACTTCAACTACCACAACTTCAACAACCAATACAACTACACAACCACTACACAACTACACCTGCAGAGATTCCCACCGTTAAACCCGCAGAAAGATGAGATGGGTTTTACAGGTTGTGGTTTTTGCGCCGTTTCACTGACAGCAAAAAAATAAACATTAATAAGCATTCAGATTAAACCGGAAGTGTTTTACCGTTTCTGCAGGTCACGTGTTATTCATAGTCACTCAGATTGCCGTGTGTGTGCGCGTTACTGTTAAACGCTGGACGTAGAAGAATGAAAGTGTTATTATAGCAACAATGGCGGCGGCGTGTTCGATTTCCATAATAAAAGTCCCATGTTCGGCGCGTTAAATATTCGATCGCAAGTTACATTTAAATGTTAAAATTGATTAATACATTTATATCACAATAACTGTAATAATAGACATTATTAATCTTTACATTTTTCTAAATATTTATAGTTAATTGTGTTCAATTGTTTATTATTAGTTTATTTAAATTTCAGCTCGTTTTGAACAGCTGAAACACCGGGCGTTATAGCCACGAACAGCTTCTATTGGCCAACATAGTTGAGTGACAGTGTGTGTGTGTTTTAGTAACGTTTTCGCTAAACTATATATGAATATTAGCAACATTTAATGTGGGTTTACTATATCAGCGGTCACTTGACAAATGAAATAAAATTTAAATACTTGTTTGTAAGCTTTATTGTTAACATTTATTTATAATTTATTTTTATAATTATGATATCAGTCTCCCTGCAGTTCCCTTACAAACCACCAGGAGGAAACCAGAGGAAATGAATTCACTAAAACAGACCAAACACCTGAACTCAAGTTGAACCTTCAGTCTTTAAAGACAACAGTCTACATCATGTAATTAGCATTGTTGCATCACAGGTGCAGGGGTTTAATCTGGGTACACCGGTTTCCTTGTACAATACAAAAACATATAGATGAGATTAGGTGTGTGTGTGTGTGTGTGTGTGTGTGTAGCCTGGTGTTGGACTGACAACCTGTCCAGGTAGTACCCCTCCCCCTTGTTTTTCCACCCTTTTGGAGAGCTGGGCCAGACTCACCCCATACCCCACACCTGAATTAGGGGACAAACAGGTATAAAAGTTTAATAAATGAATGAATGATTCTCCATTTTATCATAAAAAACAAATGCATTATTTATTCCCAAGAATTTGTCCATTTACACGGTGTGCATTACTCTTAATTGGTTTTACATTTGATAATGATCAGAAATTTGATGTCTTCTCGTGTTAATTAAAAAGTCACACTCAAATGACCAGATAAGCAGAAATGCTTCTTTGAGAGTAAATGCCTTTTAATACTGTAGCAGAACCGAATTATGAATACATTTGATAATCAGTTCTCGCCCCTCCAGTATAAATCGAAGAGAAGAGCAGTATTACCATTACAACTGGAAACATGGTGGAGGTATTTTCACACAGTGGTCTTTACAAAATCTATTTTTATTTAAGAACAGACTGTCGTATGTATTTAATCTGTATGAACTACAAACAGCACCTTTAAGACCCAGGTTTATTTTTTTTGAACAATGTATTTGCTACTTTGTCAAACAAAAACCAGTTTTTTATTTGTGCTAATGAACAGCAGCACAGAAACTGGGAAAAAAAAAAAAAAAAAAAAAAAAAAAGGGAAAACTGAAATTAATAATAAAAAAAACATTTTGGTACATAAACAGAATCTAGCAATAAAAAAACCACAACATGATTTTTACAGAATAATATTGGCCACAATAAAAATGAATTTCAGATGAAATAAAAATCCAGTGACATTATTTTCTTTTTGACTTGTGACTCTTCTTTGGTCGACTGTAAAGAAATAAGAAAATATTAAACATATAATAAAAAACAAACACTGCTACACCCCTGAATCATGCTGTAAATGTAAAGAGAAAGAGAACAGCTCAGTTGTTACCTCTCTGGTGATTTGGAGTGACTGCGGTGCCTGTGGCTTCGGTGATGACCTGCAGTAACAGGGAAAATATGTAGATATTTTAATTGAGTTTAAATAAATATATTGTGACATCTAGTAGCTCTTTCAGAATTGTTTCATTAAGCTGGTCTTCATTAGATCTTTGCCATTAGAGAAGATTCTGATCAAGACGATTGATAGAAAAGATATGGTGTACCTGGAGATTTGGAGCGGTGCCTCCTGTCCCTGCTGCGGTGTTTGCGTGGACTCTTACTACGATGACGGTCACGCTCCCTTTCCCGCTCTCGCTCCCGTCTAGGAGAAGGACTGTAGGCAAGAAAACAGGGTAAAACGTTAATCAAAGGAGAGGTTCAAGCATGTAAACACGGTTTAGTGCACAATCTCGCTTCAAATCTCCATTGATTGCACAAGTTTTTGTGCAGCACTCTGGGGTTCTAAAGAAACGATAAATTTCATTATATAATGCATTTGCTATATAAAGCTACTTAAACCCCAACTTGAATACTGTAACAACCAAACACTCAAGGAACCTTCAAACATTTTTATAAACACATAATACATGTCAGGAGGTAGCTTGGTGGTTAAGGTTTTAGACTACTGATTGGAAGAGAGTTGATTTGACCCATGACCCCTAATTACCCAGTTGTATTAAGAGATGAATGTATGTCGCTCTGAATAAAGTCGTCTGCCAACTGCTGCAAATGTAATTACTGTTGCCACTAGTCATTATAAAATGGGAAACAGTCAGTCATTAGTCAGATATGTAAAAAGTTTGGGAACCTGAAATTCAATCACTTGTGCACATTTTTCTTAGAAAACTAACTGATTAAATACATTAAATATAAACACATTCAAAACACAAAGCTTTAATACATTTATTAATTTCGTCTTAATTTTTACCACTGAAAAAGTGCCTCACCTGTTTTATACCTTTATGCAATATTAAAATCACATATTTAATCACTGTTTAAACACGTACCTTCTTCTCTTTGGTGACCTGCTACGCCTGCAAAAAAGATAAATAAATAACTACAATTACAGTTTGTTCAAACATGGTCCATCTGTCTATTTAATACCACACACACATCACTGCTCAGTACACAACTCACACTTACTCTAGTACCTTATTAAAACTTTCATAGCGCATCTTAAATTAATTTATTTAGATGACAAATCTTGTCATCTTGTACTTTTAGTAACTGACCTTCTGGGAGATCGGCTTCTTCTGTAGCGAGGAGATGGAGATCTACGTGGTCTGTCCAGATCTCTGTAACTGCGTCTGTGTGGCTCAGGTGCTTGTACTCTCTCCGGCTAAAACAATAAAAATATTTAATGAAAAAAAAAATATATGGATAGTATATTTTTTTTTGATGTACCATATTGGAAAATGTTTGGAAGACATTAATGCAATCTCTTTTCATCATCAGTTCATTTTCATCAGGTTGATTTGTACATTAGACATACCCACAGCATAGAAAGTAAAATAGTACCAACCATCTACACTAACATACAAAAAAATAAAGTTCCATTTACTAACCAAGTATTTTTAAACATGGATTAATTGGCATACCTAAATATATGTTTACATTTTTGGTACATCAATGGATCTATGTTTAATTAATAGAGTATCCAGTTAATTGAGTTGTGTGTGTGTGTGTGTGGGGAGGGAGGGGGGGTTCTGTCTAAAGGTTATAAGCAACACTGAAAAGGGTGCCCTAAAAATCTCAAATCCATCAGTTCAGTACCCTCTCTTCCTCCTCCTCTTCTTCCTCACTGGATTCCACCTCATCCAGGTCTTCTTCCAGGGCACTGATACGAGCATCCAGCAGCTCGGCCTGTTCTAGAACCTGCCGTTTCTACAAAACATCCTATCAGTTAGCACAAACTTAAGTTTCAGCACAGATCTTTCATTTGCTTCTACTTTAAGCAACAAACCTGCAGCCTTGGAAGAATAATGTCACACACACGCTCAGCATGAAGCAGCTCATCTATAAATTCGTCCACGTGCATCAGTTCGAACTCTGAGGAGATACAGGGGAGAAACACACAAGCTGCTGAAAAGAACAGAAATCAGACTATATAGTATGGAAAACAAAATCCTACTATTGTGGCTGGATTTTGAGGCGAGGCATCTCATCAGGAGATTTATGAAAATCATATTTAATAACAGAAAAAGGTGATGAGACAGTCTTAAGCAGTTGATGTCACATAAACAACAGTGTAGTTTGTTCCTTTCTTACTCAAATGTATAAACCCTGAAAGTACTGAAATACTGGGTTAAGACGGGTTGTGTGATGTCATCACAACATGCCTTCAACTGAAGGCGTGAGCCGCCTGCATGAAGTGCAAGTACCAATCCCGGCGTCATAACCCCACCTGTGTCTGCACTGGCAGGTTATACTGATTTATAGAGCATTTATCTATTCATCCCTCACTCCAGCAACCATCAACTTACCTCTGTATCAATCTATTTTTTGGTCCATTTATCTATTCATCGATCACTCCATACATCCTACATTCAACTGACTCATCCCGCTATCCATTCATGTATTCATCAACTTATCTACTCATCTATAAACCACTTACTCATTCCTCCATCCATCTACACAATCTTCCATCCATCTACAGATAGACAAATTCACAGAACAAGAGTTATTTGTTGTTCTGTTTTTTGTTTAGTGCTGCGTGTTCCTTACCGCCATTTCTGTTCTGGGTCTTTATCTTTCTGTAATCATTGTACAATGGCTCCAGATACTTATAGCAGTCCACTGCGGTGCCTGTCAGCCGCATGTACGTGGCTCCGAGCAGACGCACATACCTGAGCACAAAGACAAACAAACGAGATGAGACAAATCATTCTGTTAAAAAAAAACCTTATCATGTGTCTACATTTAATAGCTGTATTCGTAGCACTGTTGAAATCTTGATAGTCTTTTTGCACAATTTCATTCATTCTCTGCCAAATTTGCACATCATGTATCTATAACAAAAATATACACGTTTAATTATTTGACTTTTACTCTTATTTACATGCCCATTATTTTTTAATTTTTTTACCTTTAAATTATTCTGTATGTATACAAAATGTGGACATACTTGAAATCTTCGTTCTTGATGAATTCCACTATGATGTCCTTTTCCGGCTGAATCTGGAGCATTTTCAGGGTCAGACATATAAACGGTGTGGGTTTAATGTTACCTCCGAACACACCACCAATAAACCTCAGCTCCATGGCTTTATCCACAACCAGCTCAGCTGTAGACCACCAACGGAATAGAGAAGGAAAAGAGAAACCCACAAATTAATAACCTATTTACATCTGTCTATCTATCTATCTATCTATCTATCTATCTATCTATCTATCTATTCATTTATTCATACACCTATTCAACTATCCATCTGTCGATCAGTCTACTGAACCAGCCATTCATCCATCCATCCACCTGTTGCTCAATCCAGTCACTTCTCCATTCATGGAATTATGATTACAGATACTTTATTTTAATAAATCATTTCTATTTGTTTATTCTTTTATTCTATTTTTCACTCCAGCATTGATTGCTCGTTGTTCATTAAATTGACACTAACATAATTCCATACTTAAAAACGTATAATGAAGAAAACAACCCAAGAACAGAGGGGGAAACTTGCGCTTTTAACTCACAGCTTTAAATTCATTTATATTTATTAATCTGAAGCGACTTTACCGTTATGCTTAAACCATTAGCATTTATTAGCCGTGTTAGCGCACCTGTGAGGCCGAAACATTCTTCTTTCCAGTATTTGGACTCGTAGATTCGCGTACGGATAATTTTCTCCACCAGGTACTGCGGATTAGTGCCGTGGATACTGTTCGCGTCTTTAACTGTTCTGTTCGCCATAGTCCAAAAACAGCGCCGCTAATTCACCACAGACAACCGCGCTCATGTAGCCTAGCGGAAACAGATAACCACCGCGGCGACGTCTGATTCTTCTTCGTCTTCTTCTTTCGCGGAATAATTAAAAGATGTGTTTTCCGCCACCTGCTGGATTGGAGTGTGGAGCAGGCGATCGTCTGGAGGAGAAAGTAAACATCAAATGAAACGAAATGAAATATTTTACTGTAAAACATTATTTATTATCCACTATGTGAGCGATGTAACACATCGGATTGCTCTTCACACTACCCTGTCCTCTACATCTGCCTCTTTCACCCCCATGTCTTCCCTCACCACATCCATAAACCTCCTCTTAGGTCTTCCTCTCTTCCTCCTGTCCAGCATTCTTCTACTGGGAAGTGGTGGCCTAGAGCTTAAGCTGTTGAACTAATACCAGAAAGACCTGGGTCTGATTCCCAGCACCACCACTGTGGCCTCTTGAGTAAGGCCCTTGACCCCCAATTTCTCAGTTGTAAGTTGCTCTGGATAAGGGAGTCTGCTAAATGTAATTGTAATTCTACCAATATACTGCATATCCCTCCTCTACGCTTTTCCAAAACATCTCAACCTAGTCTCCCTCACCTTGTCTCCAAAACATCCTACATGCATTATCCATACATTCATTTCTAATCCTGTCCATTCTCATCACTCCCAATGAAAAAAATCTTCAACTCTGTCCTCCTGTCTTTTCGACACCACCACTGTCTCTAAACCGTACAACATTGCAGGTCTCACTAAAGTCCTATAACCTTTCACTCTTGCAGACTCGTTGATCACATATCACTCCTGTTCCTCTTCTCCACCCTGCCTGCACACTCTCCATTACTTTGCACTGTTGACCCCAAGTACGTAAACTCGTCCGTCCTTCACTACCTCTTCTCCCTGCAACTTCAACACTTATTCCTACTGACATCTTTATTCAATTTCTTTTTGTATCATTTTGATTGTAATATTCTTATTAAATTATTTTCTCTGATTCTATTGTAAAAATTAAATTATTTCATCACATTTCCAACATAAATAATGAGTAAAGTAAACGGATATTAATTTTATTTCTTTCAGCTTCCGGGTAAAACGACAATCACTTCCGCTGGCCATAGTACGTCATTTACGCGCGAAAAGAAAAGTTGCGTGACTTAGTGTTTGTGTTAAACAGTTTTTTTCTTCAGATTAATTATAATATTGCGATTATTTATTATTGTCAGTGTTAACCGGTGAAATCGGATTAAAGCTTTTTCTTGTTATTTAAAAGGCGTTGACAGGTAAAGAGATTACGATGGTATGGACACAACTGGGATGGATGGATGGATGAATGAATGAATGGATGAATGATAAACGGGTGTACGGACGGACGGACGGACGGATGGATGAATGAGTGAAAGAATGTACGGACGGACGGACGGTTGAATGAATGGATGGATGACGCTAATGTAACTTTTTGCTCTTTATAAATAGATCACAGTTTGGGTGAATAAGATTAAATTGGTTTTGGTTATGCGTTTAATCGATTCTGTGTCACTTCAGAAAATGAGCCACTACGTCACTAGACTGCGTGTACGAAGAAGTTACACATGGACCGGAAAACCGATCAGTGAAGACCGGAAGCTCAAAAAACTCTATTATGAGTGAGTGTAAAATCAGTTCGATGCGCGCGCGCGACCCAGATGCTAAAGTGGACAGCTGGTTTAATCGAATTTTGTTAATTGTTTGTTTTGTAAACCTGAAACTGTTTCTTAGGTCGTTAAAGATTTGTGTGGAAGGAAGAGTGGACAAGGCAGCGGTGGCGGTGGTGTGTGTAGGTCAGAACATTCTGATTGAGGGAGAAGATGATGACAACCCGTATGTCGCTCAGCTCCTCAAACTTTTCTCTGATGGTGAGAAGCAACATCTCACCATTTCAACCCCAAACCTACAACTGTCAACCTTCAGAGTTCAGGAAAACTGTTGTAAAGAACAGGGTTTGATTCGCAGCACCATCAACCTGCCCCCACCCCGCGCTGGACCACAAACATGACTCCCTTACTGTCTAGATGTATAAATGAAATGAATATTAGTTGCTCTTAGTATGGTCGCCTCACAGCAAGAAGGTCCTGGGTTCAATTCCTGGACAAGGGGTCTTTTTGTGTATGTCCTCCCTGTGCTTGCGTAGATTTTCACCGGGTTCTCCTCCCACTGTTTTCTCACACAGTCCAAAAACATGTGGATTAGGTTGATTGTAAATTGTGTATTCGTGTGTGTGGCCCTTCAATAGACTGGTGACCTGTCCAGGGTTTACCCATGCCTTTCACCCTATGTGCGCTGGCATAGGCTCCAGAAGACCCATGTGACCGAATTAGGGTATAAGTGGGTTAAAGATGGATGGATGGATGGATGGATGGATGGATGGCTGGCTGAATGAATGAATGAATGAATGAGTCACTGGACTAAATGCTGTGAAGGTAAAGAGTTTTTGGTGTTTTAAGGGTTTTTTTCCCCCAGTATTTTCTATACTTTCACTGTGGATGTCACTGCTGGGGCTTGGCTTTATTTCTACATTTTATTTACATTTTTATTATTTATTATATTATTTATAATTATTTATTATAATAAGAGTTTAAAAACTTGAAGAAAAAAATCAGGATTAACAGAATGAAGAAAACATTCAATTCAATTGGTAGCCCTGGAAAAATACAATGGTCATGTGATCAAGGTTCAGTGTCTGCTTTATTAGTCTTATTAATCTCTGAATACTTGACAGAATCGGGTAAGCAGAAGAAAGCGGTGGTGCAGTGGTTTGTGCGGATGTGTGAAATACCCCAGAACAAAAAAAAGCTCCTGGGTCGAGACGCTCACCCACAAGAAATCTTTTACTTCCATGATTGTTCCTGTGATAACGAGGTGGACGCCCAGACCATCCTTGGAACGGTCAAGGTGAGTATCAGATTTTTAATACAAAGGATTGGCTGCATTGAAACTGCAGGTCGAAAAGCCCAATTTGGATTTTGACTCTAAAACCCGTATCCCATTTACACTAAGCACATAAAACAACAGCAGGACTTTCCACTCGCATTGATTTGAAAATCGAATGTCCTCTAATCTCTGATTCCTCCACTGTTTATCTCCACAGAAATGAATGGAAACAAACAGAACTTGTTTAATTTTTAGAATCTAGAACTTGAATTTATTTACTGCATCGCTACAAATTCTACAACAGTCAAACTACCATCACGATTAAAGCAACACCTTCATGTGAAAGATCATGATCACAATGTTCCTGAATTGTTCTGAATTTCTGTTTGTGAGCCAAGTCGAATTTGGTACTTTTAAGTGGTAGTCCAGTGGTTAAGATACTGGCCTGCGGTGGTTGAGCTGTTGAACTGATAAAGTTTGGTTCTCAGCACAGAGCCTGGAACAGCTTTAAGCCCCTATTACTCAGTTGTATGTCGTTCCTCCACTACCGCACTGTTCCTCCAGCTCATTCAGAGCGGAATCCCGTTTTCTCTTCCAGATTGAACACATTCCTGCTGAGGATCCGTTCCCAGACCACCCCAGCAAAGACACTTTGTTTGTTAAACTTCAGTGGGACAACAAAAAATTTCAAGTCATGGATCCTGAGCTGATGAAACCAGTTAAAATCCCCAGATCTCCACCACAGGTCCAGCTTGCACCAAAACTCCGTTCTCTTCCCACACCGGACCCGAGCGTGATAAAGCGCGCCATGTCTGGTGTGAGCACCCGGGGTAGCATAAGCACCGGCAAGATTATTTCTACAGGGGCAGAGTCTGCTCATTCCGCCTCCAAACTATCTGCCGCCAAACTGCTGAACGTGAAAAGAAGAAGCAGAGTTTCGGCTAACATCCGCAAGAAGCTCGACCTATGCAGTGAGTACATTAAAGTTTATGACAGACAGACACTCATTCACTCACTCACTCACTCACTCATTCACTCACTCACTCACATCCACATGTTCTCAGAATACAGAACAAAGGCAAACTCATACAAAACATACAAATATTTTCAGTCCTGAAACTGCTTTCCTCACCAGTCTACCAGAATCTCTCTTCCTGTTAGCACACTAGCATAGAATAGGACACCGGCCATGACAGACTGGTAGAACATGGCAGATTTTTAAAAAACTGCGCAATGCAAGGTTATAATTAAGGTTTTTTTTTTCAGCTGCACCATTAATGTCAATAACAAAATTTTCCACATAGAAAAGCAGCAGTTTCTTTAGCACTTAAACATCAAACACCCTCCAGATTTGCAGCACAGTATAAATGCCCACTGGATGGCGCCATTGCAGCTGTTGAGCATCACTAGTCTCGACCAGAGATTCCGAACCAGCTGCCGCATGTGACTCTTTCAGATCTGACTCACTGTGACTTTTAGGAGAAAAAAAAATTAATTATTTATTTCAGATTTATTTTATTATAATTAGCTTTTTCAATGAATTTAGAATTGAAAGTTACATGCGAACATTAAAATAAAATATATTTGTATGTCACAATTGTGGATAAGCGAAACACGTTGACATGCCAAATATGAAAAGCCACTGAAACTTTTATCTACATAAAAACAGTGGATTCCGGATCTTCAGACCCACATACCTATACGAGCAGATCCTCTCCAACATCAATACCAACCACCAGACAAACAAACAAACCTCGTTTACGCCTGACAGACGACAGCTTACAGATCCTGTGTGATAGTTGGTGTCTGTGCGTGGCGGTTGATGTCTCTGTTAGTTTCTCACAAAAAGAAAGCTGTGTAGTTTAGATACTTTCATGTTCTAGTATTTTAGTTGTATTCCACTACTCACAACACACTATTGATAAGCCTTCTTCCACTCCCATACTCATTCATTCATCTTCTAACCTGCTTATTCCTTTTTTGGGGTCACTGGGGTCTGCTGGATCCCAGCACACATTGAGTAATAGGTAGGGGTACACCCTGGATAGGTCGCCAGTCTATCACAGGCCCACACATAGACGAAGAACCACACACACTTGCATTCATTCCTATGGGCAATTTAGAATGTTTTTGGTCTGTGCGAGGAAACTGGAGTACCCAGGGAAAACCCTAGCCAATGCCGGGAGAACATAAAACTCTACATGCTTAGTCACATATCTGTTTGAACCCGGTACCTCATTGCACTGCCTCTGCTCCCAGCCTGTAATAATCTTTTGTGGAATTTTTACAGGTTTTATTGCGATTTTTATTGTGATTGAAAGGAATTTTGCTTTTGACACAAAACTTTATTTTATTTCATCTGATCTTTTAGGTCCGACGGAGGAGCTGACTGGAGATGATGTTCTTGGGGAAATACTGGATGATGAACAAGAGTCTGAGGACGTGTTGGCCAGTCAACTGGCTGGGTCTCCACTCCGCCCTATGTCCATCCGTCTGACGCCTCTTCCTGTTATGTGTAACGAGTCTTCTGGCGATGAGGAGAACCCGTCTAAGTGGCATCAGAAGAGCCCAGACAAACCCAGACTATCTGCTCGCCAGAATACCAGGTCAGATTACTGATGGAATGAATGTGGATCTACATGCGTACTGATTATTTCACTATGACTGGTATAGAAATATAAAATCTTCTTCTCATCCTTTCGGCTGCTCCCGTTAGGGGTCGCCACAGCAGATCGCTCTTCTCCACACTACCCTGTCCTGTACATCTGCCTTTCACGCCAACTACCTGCATATCTTCCTTCACCGCATCCATAAACCTCCTCCTTGGTCTTCCTCTTTTCCTCCTGTCCAACACCTCCATCATCAGCATTATTCTACCAATATACAGTGTCCCTCCTCTGCACATGTCCAAACCATCTCAACCTAGCCTCCCTCACCTTGTCTCCAAAACATCCTACATGCGCC
>JAOTRA010000012.1:1222638-1238110 GCA_026260255.1 Pseudolaguvia tuberculata | reverse complement strand
ACACACACACACACACACACACACACACACACACACACACACACACACACACACACACACACACACACACACTTTGCAAGTTTTCCTGTCTGTCTGAGTTTCTAATCAACTTGAACATGAATAAAGGATTAGAAACACAGGAAGCTGAGATGTCTATAAACTGGATTATTCTTCTGTTTTATCTGTTCTGACAGATAAAACATTCTTCACGCACTTATGCTATAGCACTGCTACACAGTTAGCGCAGACACACATTTGAGTTGATACACACTGGTGCGTGTATGTTTGTTTTTCTGATGTGATGTCTAACATCTGATGTTTCTAGATGTCCAGTAAAAATGTTATAATCAAAACTTACAACCAATTGGAAGGCAGTTTTTGCTTTCTTAATGTTTGTCAAGTGCTTTGATAAAGTTGAAGGTTTTAATATAGACTGTGAGCTCCACTTTATGGCCAAATGTTTGCAGAGACCCGGCAGCTGTATTCAATAAAGGGTTGCCAGAATCTTACAGATGTCTAGGATGTCGCTGGAGCATTAATAATTCGTTCACTAGAACCAGACACATTCCAGCTAGAATATGTACAATAAGGAAGTGGTAGTGTGATGGTTAAGGTGTTGGACTGCTAATTGGAAGATTAATTCCCAGAACCATCCAGTTACTAGTGTTGGGCACCTGAGCATGACCCTTAACCCACAATTACTTTGTTGTATAAAAGAGGTTTAAGTTGCTCTGGATAAGGACATCGCTACTGAACTCTGGGATGAACTGGAACGCTGGGATCTGTTAGAAGCCATGAATCCATAAATCATTTTCTTGGATCAGCTAAGCCCTAAGTTATCTTGTTGCTAACAATAACAACAACAACACCAACAACAACAACCACAACAACAACAACATAGATATATACAATCTGAAAAGCAACCCATTCAGTTGTTATAAGTGGTTCCTAGCTAGTATATACTGTATATTCTATATACTATAGAATCAAATAGCTGATGGAAATGGTGACTATAAAATCGTGGGTGCGGATTAATCAGATTTAATCCCTGGAATTTGTTGAATCTGAATTGAATCTGAATAGAGCATAGCGACTGTAAGTGTGTGTGCTTGAGATTCATGAGTCCAATGATTCGGTAGCAAAAGCAGTTCAATCCCATCTGAATCAAGTGACTCAAAGGACTGGTGAGACTCTTGAGATTGGGTTCTTTTATGGATTTGAATTTGTATACAGATTTCTCTTCTCTGGTAGAAAGCATTTCCAGAAGTTCATGAGAGTGAGAATAAATTTGGAATAGAATGCTCACATATGGATCTGGTAGTCTGTCATCAATATAATGTATAAACTCCTGTACATGCATGAACATCTGTCTTTACAAGTAAATACCATTGATCTGGAATATACAGTAAACACTGCAGTAAACCGGATTTTTGTTGTTATATTAAGTGCTACATTAATAATGTCTATCTGTGTGAACTGCATCGATTTTCTTTTATAGCAACAACTTTAGAAAGCAGCTCATAATCGAGAAGAATCTCTCCACAATTCTCAAAAATCCCCACAGATCGCAGCAGTTACAATCATTACAATCATTAAGCTGAACCGTGTCCAATCATGATCTGAGATCATCCACAGTTTTGCAGAACCGAGTAGAGACCCTACAAGTGTCCTTTCACAGTCTTTCCTCTACATTCCATGGACCTGGTAGAATGTCTCTTCTTCGAGCAATGGAATCGAACAACAGGGGGTTGGCAGTAACGTATTGCCCTGCTGTGCTGTGTCTCCCGCCCACTGTGGAACCTGCTGAAATCTGGGGGGGCAAGTAGTCAGGCCTCTTCAGCAGTAGCGTCTATTCCAGCGTAGGTAAAGTTCTCGAACAGAGCCATGTTTACGTAGGCCTGTAGAGAAAGTACAAAGAAGTAATGTGTGTTAGGTGATAAACAGATGAATGGAGAATTTAACCACACACCAGTAACTACACGTTACTATAACGTTGATGGGAGTGTGAGGGGTCAGAGGTCCGCACCCATAATATGTATGATAAAATTACCATACGATTAAAATTCAATTTGATGAAATTTCTAACGATTACCTTTCTTGCCTCCTGCATCCTGTTCAGCTGAACGGATATCTGAGAAAATGGTGGTCTTTCATAAGGCCTGTCCCTCCAACACTGTCTCATCAGCTCATACCTGAATAAAATTAGATTTAATGTTTTAACTTGGTTTTAGTTTACTTCCATTGCTAATAATAAAATACTAAACTAACTAAGCTACTATAGAATGTCGCAAGAAGCAAGAACATCTTAAGAGCTTAATCTTACACTTCATCATCACAGTTTCTGGGCTTCTCCATCCGGTAGCCCTGAGGAAGCTTTTCATAGAGCTCTGCACAGGTCATTCCACAGTACGGAGTTCCTCCTTTTGCAGTTTAGACAGTTTAGAAAGCACATCCATCCAATACATTTTTCAATATTTTGTTGATTAATTCTCTGTAATATTTACACGGTAATGATGCCTTTAAGACATACGTTCATATTTCTGTAGTCATTCTATCGCTTCTATGAGGATTTACAGGCTAGAAATTCATGTCAATTTAAGTAGTTGAAGCTCACTGGTTGACCCTCTGGTTTCTTAAAAAGACTTAAGCCCCCAATCTGCCAGTTTTGGATCCCTGAAGAACCCTTTGGATGTCATATCATGGTTTACCCTTGACTCCAATTTTCCCGCTTGGGAAGTGATAGCACAGTGGTTAAGATCATGGTTCGATTCCCAGCTCCAGCAAGTTACACTATTGGGCTCCTGAGCAAGGCCCTTATATGTAAGTCACTCTGGATAAGGATGTCTGAATAAATGTAAATGTAATATAACTATTGAGACTTACCTAAACTTACAATCTCCCAGAGGAGCACCCCAAAAGACCAACTGAAATAAAAAAAGAAAAAAGAAAGTGGAGGAATAAGATGATCATAGCCAAATAACCAAACAAATTACTTCATTTTACTTCATTTTATTTGTAAAAATTACTTAATTACTTTTTTTTTCTGCTTTATTCTTTATTCTTATTTATTAAGAATACATTTATGAAACGTATTTATGAAACACTGAAATGCAGAATATTCTACATCATCCTTTCACTTTGTGACTGTGAGAAAATATTAATCTTTGTTAGCTGGTGTTTTCAGGGTGTGTGTTCATTGTGTTGTGCATGAAGCAAAGCTGTTGGCAACAATCCACTGTCGTAGTTTATCTTTAAATCGCATTGATTGCGTCTTCGCAAATTAATTTTAAACAAAAGGTCTCGTCTCAAATCGGCTTTACATTTAACAGAAATAAAATTTTAAAATTACAATATTTTTACTGGACAATAAAGACTTTCATTGATTTTCTTTCTCTAAAAGGTCAAAAATGGTCATAAAAGGTTATCGATGAAAAGGGACGAATAAATACTGATTAATATATGTTTCATCAAATCTGTCTGAATCTAAAAATATTTACATTTTTAAATCATTTGTGAGCCATTAACTAGGAATTTAAAGAGACCTAATTTTCTTCCAAAGTTATTCCTTGGCAAGTATTTCCAATTTTAACAAATTAACTTTAGAAAACCACCAGAACATCTCGTCAGTGCAAAAAGTTCCGTACAAGCTATAAATATGGTTCTAGCAGTTGTTGTGGCCTAGAAACTCGAGCTGCTTTAGAGTTTCCTGCCTTGTTATCAGTTCCTCCCTTCATATTTATCAGCTGCCCAGTGACCAATGGGACGAAGGCACAGACCTGATATACGCCGAATGATTTGTTGTTTTCCACTGAAACTGCATGATGTGACAGACAGTGTTTACCACAGTGTTTAATATCACACCCAGTCTGAGACATTAAACAAAACCTGAGACATTTGCACTGTACTCACACGTCACTCTTCGTCGTGTAAACGCTGTAGTTCAGGGATTCAATCGCCATCCATCGGACAGGAAGTCGCCCCTAAAGGAAAACAAGTTGATTTGGTCATTGGTCATTTATTCATCTGCAGTACCTACTGCTTTCTAGGGATCTGCTTGAGCCTAGTCACAGGCTTCTGAAAGGGTGAACCCTGTACAGGTCGCCAGTCCATCACAGGGACACACGCACACACACACACACACACACACACACTCACGCACACACACTCACTCTTATGGCAAATTCAGAATCACCAATCATGTTTTTGAGCTGCGGAAGGAAACCAGAGTACGGCAAAAACCAACGCAAGGGCAAGGAAAATATGCAATCTCCAGACAAAGACCCATGCCTGAGAATCAAACACCATAGTGGTAGTTAAGAGGTGCATCAGGTGCCATAAACAAAGCCCACCAGTGGTTTTATGTTAAAAACACATCTAATAAAACAATTTTTCTAAACCTGATTTAATAAAATCTGAGACACAATCAAGGTATAATTTAAACATTAAACATTTACCTGCTCAAGTCAACAGATTACAACAGATAATAATGAGAGACCATTGTTTTTAAACTGGGGTGCAGAGTTATAGTAAGGGGAGGTGTGGTCGGGAGCAGACAAAAAAACTGGTAGGTTTGCTCACTAGTGCCCAGTGTGACTCTCTACCAATGAGTGTTCTGCTTATAACTTACACCAACTCATGTTAGTCAATTAACACAGGCCTAGAAACTTCTAGAATCCAGGTTCCTGTTTGTAATAGCATTGTTGAAAAGATTTTTATGTAATGCTTTTACTTTAAAACTGACTTTTTAGCAAGTTGTCTTGATTCATGTTTCTGTTTATTCTATGATATTTATGTGTATATTGTGTTTGTGTTTTATACTTCATGTTATATGGTTTGAGTTCCTTCTATTGTTTATGCCTATATTTACATTCTGTCTCCTGATCCCCTTCTTTATGTGTTTTGTTTTTATTGGTTAGTCTGGTCATGTGCTGCTTATTGGTTTCAGCTGTCTCTTGTTTAGTTAATGTCTTCCCTGTGTGTGTGTGTGTGTGTGTGTGTGTGTGTGTGTGTGTGTGTGTGTGTGTGTGAGTGCGTGTGCGTGTGCGTGCGCATGCGTGCGTGTGTAACTCTTGGTAGCCTCATGTCTTGATTGAGTTGACTGAACTGTGAAACTGAACCAAGTCGAGTCCAATTAAATTGTGCATAAATATCCAGTGTTTCCTCCTACTAGTGTTTGTCACTATTGTTAAAAAAAGTGCACGGATTCTACAAATACTTCTCATTTCTCATTTCAGTTCAGTAACAAGTACTGGAAGAATGTTCTCATAACGCGAAGAGAAAACATTGGTTAAAAAATGTTTAAGAAACACTTATGATATTCATACTTAAACACTTTTCTGAAAATGTTCAGAAATATTGTCTGCTAAATGATATAAATGTTTCTGTAAAGTGATTCCACTGTTTTAGTAATTATCTCTTTCGTATTTTGCATGTAATTATTCAATTGTTTTATGATTTTATTATGTTTTTCTCACCATGGTTTTTTTGACATACACCTCCTCTCCGCGTGACAGTCCAAAATCAGCAATTTTGGCCACCAGATTTTCTCCTACCAGTACATTTCTGGCTGCCAAATCTCTGTGAATAAACTGCAAACATAAAAATGAAAAAGGTGTAGTATATTTTTAAGGTAATTTTGGTGAAATTTATCAGATTTCATTGGCAAAGAAATCAAAGAACTTCTAATATTTAACTTAAATGTACACTTTATGTCTATTGTGACTATGGTGTGTTCTCTTATTACCTGTTTGTCACTAAGGTAATGCATGCCTGTCGCAACATCTGCTGCAAACTGCAGCAACTGCTGCGAAGTGAGTGTAGAGGCAGTGCAATGTTCTTTTGCAAAAGCAGGATCTGTCTCCAGGACACGGCTTTTCCTCAAGAAATCCAGGAGATTCCCATATGGAGCGTATTCGATTGCAATGTAAAGATAACCTAGGGATAAAGAATGAAAATAAACAAACAAAACATGAATAAAAAAGTTTCCTAATCAACAGCTGGGTGGGCGGTTGGTTGTGTGGATGGGCAGGTGGGCGGGTGTGTAGAAACACATGATTACATCAGACCAGGCCACCTTCTTCTATTGCTTGATAATGCTCATGGATGTATAAACCTTTCACTCTTTTTAATGAAACTATAGATGCAAAGTGTTTTATAAACAATATCTGCTTACATGCTAAGCCAAATAATGGCAGTTCAACTGATATACAAAATATTTCCTTTTTTCAGCATTATAGCTTATCATGAAATTATTGTATTATTATTACTTATTCTATTGTTCAAGGGAAAAAGACACACGGTCCACTTGTCAAGTCACGGTGAATTCTTTCATGTTGATCTGCTATGCAAACGGCAAATGTTAAACATATCCAAACTAGCGTATCTTCTATTGAAAAGCTCTGCTAGTAATTCAGACGGAATATATCAGGGTAACTAGACATAGGCTGGGATAGGATAAAACAGACAATGAGTAGCCCAGATAACCAATAGGTGGCACACTTACCCTTGTTTTCACATGCTCCTAGAAGGTTAATAATGTTGGGATGCTGGCCCAGTTTGCATAGCACCTCTAATTCTCCAGCAAAATCCCGGTGGTCATTTTCAGAGGCAAACTCTAGAGAAAAACACCCACATTCATATACAATAATGTTACAGATGATATTAATATAATCACAGTAATATAAGGTCTTAAATAATCGTTTGTCTACTGTATGGTTGGTGGTTTGAGATGTGAAACTCACCTTTAAGCATTTTCACTGCAGCGCTCATTTTGGTTCCATCCTTTTTGATCATTGCTTTGATAACTTGCCCAAAATTCCCCTCACCAATAACATCCTCAAACTTGATGTCCTCCCATTCCAGAATAGGGTAGGTTAGTGGTTCCGGGATGGGCTTCAGTCTCCGAGTCAGTGTAAGAGTCCCTGAGTTGAACTGCAGAATGGTCTCTTCTCCCTTTGTATGTTGGTGTGTAACAATGGAGAAATATTTTTTGAGAAATTTGTATACATTTTACAATAACCTTAAATTGGATCAAAGCTTTATAAATCCTCATAAACTCGAACCTTACATGTCTGATATTTGTTGTTCTGCTCTGCTACAAGGTTGGAAACACACATGGTGTCCATTTACTGAAACTTAAAGCTATGCTTATGTCCAAACTGATTAAGCTTTATAAAGAAGAACATAACTGCCCTCCACAAAACCCTGATCTCAACCCCAATCCAACACCTTCAGGATGATTGAATAAATGAATGAAGAGGCAAACCTTAAAAGTTTGGAGATGAATATCTGGGTAAGTGTGAGAGTAAATGTGATGGGTGATGGTCAGGAGTAGCTATACTTCTGTTTGTTTAGACTATGAACACTTACAGATCCGGACTGGTAGGTGAAAGTGCGTTTGCGTTTGACAATGGATTTGCGTATGTAGAAAAGGACCAGCAACGCCAGAAGGATGGTGACACAAGTGATTGCCACTGAACCAACCACAGCCCAGAGTAGTTGATGGTCCTCTTTTCTAGGTCTTCCAACTCCCTGAGTGGTTGGAATGTTGCTGGATGGGCCTGCTTTAGAAATAAATCGATATCAGTGCTACACAAGCAAACAAAGATGTGTCCTAGTATTTTTTTATATCTAATTGCATACCATCTGCTTGGGTCCTGGCTTGCACAAACTTGCTCCATTCACCAGGCACCTTTGAAAAAGCCCGTACACGAAACTGGTATAAGGTGCTGCCATTTAACGCTGTCACATCTTTGGTGGTTCTATTGCCATCATCAGTGTCCACCCAAGGGTAAATACTGTCTTGGCCGATTGACTGGTATTCAATGACGTATTTGACAATGCCTCCATTGTGATCTTCAGGGGGTTCCCAGCGGACATGAACTGTGCTAATAGATAAGGCTTTAGCCTGGACATTTCTTGGTGAAGAGGGACCTTGAGGGAGCGAGAGAAAGACTTCCAGTTGGATCCACATCTCAACATATATCTCAATTCCAACATTACACCAAAAGGTGACATGTTATATTTTCCTCTAATTTGAGCTTGTTATGATTAATAACTATTCTAAAGAAGAATGATGGAGAAGTTCATATTCAAACTTGCAGCAAATTCAAACTTCTTATTCATTTTTTAATACCATTAAAAAACCGATATTCTAGTTTTTAATTTAGGTTCTACAGGCACTTTAATCTTCACTCAATCTTCAGGCTGATTTTGATCTTGCTAACTGAAATCTTACTTACAAAATCTCGGGACCTTGACATTATTTCCTGATTTAAGGAACTAAAGGTGTCAAAATCCCTGGATGCTGGATGGCCATAGCACAAAAGCTGATCCAGCTTATCATCAGAACTTTGGCCATCTAGGAACTAAGACACCTTTAGCTAGAAGCTAGAAGATATTTTATACATCACTATCCTGAGACTTTTATTTTACCTGGACATTCAGTCTCCATGACAGCCTCTGGACCCAATGGGCCCTCTCCTCCATCTCCTGGACGAGTAATTTGCACCCGAACCTGATATTTGGTTGTGGGTTTCAAGTTCATTAGTGTGATAGGTTCATTGCTGTACACTGAAAATAGATAAAACACAGAAAGCCTTTAGTCATGTGACTTTAGTCTTTTCTAAAAATGGATTGAGAGAATCTTACCTATAATGGAAGACCAGGGATGCTTGGAGTCCATGGGCTTGTAGAGGATCTTGATTGACAGAATGGGACCATCACCTCTGTAGCTCACCACAGGCTTCACAACCAGCTGTTTGCTGTTCTTGTCAACCAGTTTTGGAGGACTGGTTGGATAGGGAGGCTCTTATTAAAGAAAAAGGAAAACAGGCGATGTTTTATCTCAGAATTACAAACAGCTTGTATGACAATGTCTTCTTAAAGGATTTTCATCAGCAAGAAGTGCATCAGTCTCAGTCTCCCCTCCTCTCTGTCTCAGTCTCTCTCTCTGTCTCTCTCTGTCTCTGTTTTCTCTCTCTCCCTCTCTCTCTCTCTCTCTCTATCTCTACTTGTCTCAGTCTGTCCCTGTCTTCCCCCCCCCTCTCTCTCTCTCTCTCTCTCTCTCTGTCTCAGTCTGTCCCTGTCTCTTCCCCCACTCTTTCTCCCCCCACTTTCTCTCTCTCTCTCTGTCTCATCCTCTCTCTCTGTCTGTCTCTCTCTCTGTCTCAGTCTGTCCCTGTCTCTCCCCCTCTCTCTCTGTCTCTGTTTCTCTCTCTCTCTCTCTGTCTCTCTCCCACCACTCTCTCTCTCTCTGATGGTAGAAATCTCAATTTCAGTGAGATGGATGATATTATAGTTTATTTGTAAATTTTGCTTTGTTCAATAAGGAGGACGTTATAAAAGTTATCATTACCTTTAACAGTCAGGTTGAACTTACAGACATCCTGTCCACCCTTGGTTGAGACTCGACATTCCCAGAGTCCGCCATGTTCAGCAGTTAATTGTGGAATCTCGAACTGAGCGGTGCTGGTATTTGCTTCTGTTGTGGTTCGAGTCGCCTGTAAAACCAATAAATGCTTGTTTTAGAATTATTACACAAGATGAAGTAAAGATCCATTCAGAATTATTTATACTCAATTTTTCCAATATTTTAACTTTTTTATATGTTAGTTTTGTAATTTTTGGAACATTCACTTGTAAATGGAGTCGGTTACTTCTTTTGAGGAAAGGTAAAAATAACCTTATTTATTTGCTTATCTTCTAAACTGCTTCTTCCCCAATTCAAGGTCACATGGGTCAGCTGGAATCTATCCAGGCAAGGGTACACCCTGGACATGTCACCAGTCCATCACAGGGCCACACATAGACAAAATTATAGGCAATCTACCAATCAACCTAATGTGGATGTTTTTTGGACTGTAGGACAGAATCGAACCAGGGACCTTTTTGCTGTGAGGTGACTATTCTAATCACTTGTTTTTTTCATGTATTTTTTTATTTCTTCTAGGTTTAGTTCAGTTTTATATTACAATAAAAAATTATGGCCTTTTGTGATATTTGCACTGTTATAAATTAAAATAATTCTTTAGTTCATATCTGTTCTTTTCATTGTTTAATAATCTAATTATTGTAATGTGAAATGAATCATGTGAATAAAACAATAGATACATTTTGCTTCTGAATATTTTCACCTTGAGAACTGTGCTGTCAGGCTTCCGTAGTTCAAAGTTGGCATGACCCGGAAGAGGATTTCCTGTGGCAGAGCATAAGATTTTTGGACTGGAGTTCAGGTTCCACTCCAGGTTTCTAGCCATGTCCAGGATTTGTGGAGCATGATCTGATAGAAGATACCAAACGCAGATACATTGTTACATAAAGAAAGAAAAGGTTATGTTGTACAGGTCAGTGTAAAGAAGTGACAAAAACAAACCTAGTTTCTCACAGTGTTGTCCTCTCCAACCTGGAGGACACTGACAGCCACTGAAGCGACTACATTTGCCTTTGTTTTTACAACTGCAGCTCAGACGACAGTCAGCGCCATACGTTCCTTCAGGACAGGCTAAAGAAAGATTAGCCAAGATTAGCAAAACCTATTTTACATTCATTCATTCATTCATCCATCTTCTAAACCGCTTATTCCCTAATTCAGGGTCACGGGGGTCTGCTGAAGCTTATCCCACATAGGGTAAAAGGCAAGGGGGAACACCCTAAACAGGTCACCAGTCCATTGAAGAGCCACACATAGACTAACAGACACACACACACACACACACACACACACACACACACACACACACACACACACACACACCTATGAGCAATTTAGAATTACCAATCAACAGAAATCAAACCTAAGCAACAAGTACTAGCCACTAAGCCAACATGCTTCCCAGTATCTGTCATATTTATGTTTATTATTCTTGTTTTTATCTTGGTGTTTAGTCACCATCCAGCTCTCCTGCCGGACAGTGAATGCATTATGGGTAAACTTTCAGATCTACACAGATGCTATGGAAGGCATACTATGGCATTATATGAGGCATTATATGAGACCTTTAAAGCTTTAACAGATATAATTATTACTTATATTGCTTTCTGGTAGTCCAGAGATTAAAATAATCCAGACTTTCCTCAGACCTAACATTGACCATTGCTTAGTCTCCACCAATGTCATTTCTCTAACCTGTAAAACCTACGTTTATTGCAGTGATGTCCATGCCAGCCACTTGCACAGGAGCAGCCATAAGGCTCGACAAGGCAGAAGATCTGACCCTGACAACCATTTTCTGCCTTACAGGATTCCTGGCAATTTCGTCCAAACATACCCTCTCGACATGCTACACACCACATCAACACAAAAGCAGATTCCTTCAACATATTTGCATTAATCAGCTTTTTTAAAAAAGGATTTCATTTTTCTTTATAAACATAATACCTGTCTCACAGCGTGTCCCCATGAAGCCTGGAGGACAAACACAGTCTCCATCTTTGTCATGACAGACACCACCATTAAGACACTCGGAACAATCCTTGTCACATCCAACGCCCCATTTGTTTTTTGGACAATCTTAATAAACAGAAATTGATCAAATAAAATAATGCAAGAATTCAAATAACAAATGAGTTTTGAAAGAAACACAGAATGAACCAAAGTTAAGACTTCAGTACCGCGAACAATCAGATGCATCCAGGCTCCAAAAATGGGACTGTCTCCAACATAACTCGCGCTGTATATCCCAGCATTGCTGTGCATAACATTACTGATGGTTAAAACAGCTGTCCGATTCTCAACATCTCCCCAGTTGGTCATGTAGTAATAATTTCCTGGAGGAAACAATTCATTCGTTCATTCATTCATTTAGGTTAGTTTTCTGACTTTTGACAGACATTCGTATGCAGAGCACATTACATTTATTATATTCATTTATACCCACTTCTTACCCACTTATTCCCTAATTCAGGGTCACGGAGGTCAGCTGGCACCTATCCCAGCGCACATAGGGCAAGAGGCAGGGGTACACCCTGGACGGGTCGCCAGTCCATCTCAGGGCAACACATAGACAAACAACCACTCACACACACATTCACTCTTATGGACAATTTTTGTTGTGGGGCGACCATGCTATCCACTACGTCACCGCGCCGCCGCGCCTCTAATACATTTATTTCCAATTGAGTAGTTAAAGGTTCATGGGCATGCTCAGGGTGTGTCAACCTGGTCATGCTGGGATTCGAATCCACAGTCTTCCTATTAGAAGCCCAACACCCTAAGCACTGACCTACCAATTGAAATAGGAATATACCCATGGATAGTATTCCAGTCTATCTAAAGGGAGCATGCACATACACATTTATACACGAGTAGTTTAACAAACATGAGTATACATGAGTAGTTTAACAAAGCTTATTATTATGTTACCGTTAAATTTCCATGTGACATCTCTTTCCTCTTTGCCCACAACTTCCATTGCCAGATGAACTGTGTCTCCTTTATTAGTCACAAGAGAGAGCCTCTGTGGTCTGAGATGACCTTTGAAAAAAAAACATTCACTGATATAACTTTCCCTCGTGAACCTCCTGCCAGACCCTTGAAAATGCCTACCTTTATTGTAGTTGCTGATGAGAGTCACGGTAGTCTGGGGATTTGAACCTTGCTTCAAATGGCAGTAAAAGATGCCCTTATGCTCCATTCCACTAAAGCCAGAAGCCAGGACTTCTCTCGAACGAGGCTTTTGCACAGTGAAAAGAGGATCTTTTGTCATACGCATGATGCTGTTGTCTTTTTTTATACTGAGTTCTAATCCGTCAGTGTTGCGTTCCCCGGTGATGCAGGAGAGAGAAAAGTGCTGTGAAGAATTACTCCCATTCGACCTCAACGTCAGATCCATGACTGCATCTGGAAATGGAACAGATAACTATTTACCGCTAGGGACTAAATAACTAATACAGGTTATTATGTCTTTTTTAAAGAATAAATTAACAAACTATGGCAGAATATTTTGTGTAATAAAATAAAACAAAACTCATGTCAGTTGTACATATTTAACATTAGTGAATTCTCAAGTTGTGTAACTTTCTCATACAGAAAAGTCTCATCTCATTTGATATAATTATACCAAATAGCATGAGATACTGGACCGTTTGTCAATCAGCCAATCATAAACATCTGATGTCATCAGTGTGCGTCCATTTTTGAATCTTTTACTTTAATTTACTGACGATAACGATTTCAGGATAAACATTGCATCAGAACATGAAATTAGACAAACGATATCATGATAATTGGTGAACCCATAGAACCGCAATAGAACAACATTCTTCAACATTCTTCTATAAAATAGGTTTACTTTTATTTAATAAAATAAAAATTGGACACATTTTAATTATGCTTCTGTGCTGATGAGATACTATAAACTTATAATCTGTATTTAATATTGTAAATAAACGGACTGGGTGGCGTGGTGGCATAGTGTTTAGCAGGGTCGCCTCACAACAAGAAGGCCCCTGGTTCGATTCCCAGGCTGGGTATCTTTCCGTGCATAGTTCTCCCAGCGTTTGCATGGGTTTTCTCCAGGTACTCCGGTTTTCTCCGACAGTCCAATAAAAACATACAGATTAGGTGGATTGGTGATTGTAAATTGTCCATAGGAGTGAATGTGTGTGTGACTGGTTGTTTGTCTATGTGTGGCAATGAGATGGACTGGCGACCCGTCCAGGGTGTACCATGCCTTTTGCCCTATGTGAGCTGGTATAGGTGCCAACAGACCCCCATGACCCCGGATTAGGGAATAAGCAGTTAAGAAGATGAATGAATGAATGAATGAATGAATGAATAAATAAATGAATAAACGGAACCTTCAGCACTAAATACTGTTATTAAAGGATTATAAAGTCTAAAACTGAGTTTTTTGTGGACTGTTTTAAAGAGTTTTGAACTTTGTGAACTTTTCAGAAGGTTTTGCTTCTCCGCATCCTGTCATTCCACCACAATCACTGAGCGCAGGGCAAAAACAATACCAGGAAACAAGGATGAGCCAAAGGTACCAACAGCACAGATAATATTGCAAGATAAGAAAAAAAAATAATAAAGCAAAAATAAATAAATAAGTAAATAAGTAAATAAATAAATACATATTTACATAAAAGAAAAAACAATAGCAATGAAAGAAGGTGAACATTAACAAAGTTAGCACGTATGTTTCTGTAGTGGTTATCACGTTCGCCTAACACGCGAAAGGTCCTCGGTTTAAGACTTGGTAGAAACAATCTGTTGGGCGGTGCGGTGGCGTAGCGGTTAGCATGGTCACCTCACAACAAGAAGGTCCCGTGATCGATTCCAGGGTCAAGGATCTTTCTGTGTGGAGTTTGCAGGTCCCCCCTGCGCTTGAGTGGGTTTCCTTCGGGTACTCAGGTTTCCTCCCACAGTTCAATAAAAACATGCAGATTAGGTCCATTGGTGAGTTTCAAATGTCCATAGGTGTGTGTGTGAATGGTTGTTTGTCTATGTGTTGCCCTGCGATGGACTGGTGACCAGTACAGGGTGTACCCCAACCTCTCTCCCTACGTGAGCCCCCGAATTAGGGAATAAGCAGGGAGGAAAATGAATGAATGAATGAATGAATGAATGAATAAGATAGTTATACTGAAATACATGAAATAAAAAGTAGACATTTTAAATTTATCCATTAAAATGTAAGTGAAGTTGAGATTTATAACTTTAATCCACACGCGAACAGATATTTTTAGGTTTTTATTTATCAGTATAATGAACTTTTTTTTTTCATTTATGGCATTTGGTAGACGATGTGATTCAGAGCAACAAACATTTTTTCAGCTGAGTAACTGAGGGTTAATGGTTTTGCTCAGGGGCCCTGAAGTAGTCAGAATCGAACCCTGATTCCAATTAGCAGTCCAACCCGTAATTACAGTGCTACCACTTCTACTCAATAGTTTTATTTTAAGACCAGTTTAAAATTGTACAAATGCTAAAGTATTTTACCTGGTCTATGTTAGAAACCTTTTAATATAAATTAATAATCATTTTCCACATGATAGCCAATATAGATCTGTGGAAATGATCTGACACACATTCTGATCTTCTTACCTGATGTGCTACAGAAACACAGAAGACAGATGAAGTAAATCATTACTAATATCCTGCAACAAAAATGAGCCAAAAGTTTTAGGCTTTATCAGAAATAAACACATTCCATTCGAGGTTGCCAGTTCCACAGGTCTCACGCATTCTCCAAGAGATCTTCTGTCTTAATCCAGTGTTCACCTTTCACACACCAAATCCCAAATGTCTTCTCTTCTCTTTCAATGACCATCTCACTCTCTTCGATTCAGGGTGGAAAAGGAAGGAAGAGGCGGAGAGGGAGGAAGAGAGAGAGAGAGAGACAGAGAGGGCGTGTTACTTATTTTCCTCCCACAATCCAAAAACATGTACATTCGGTTTATTGGTGATTCTAAATTGCCCATAGGAGTGTGTGTGTGTGTGTGTGTGTGTGTGTGTGTGTGTGTGTGTGTG
>JAOTRA010000012.1:1141714-1161349 GCA_026260255.1 Pseudolaguvia tuberculata | reverse complement strand
GAGTGAGTGAGTGAGTGAGTGAGTGAGTGAGTGAGTGAGTGAGTGAGTGAGTGAGTGAGTGAGTGAGTGAGTGCGTGCGTGCGTGCGTGCGTGCGTGCGTGCGTGCGTGCGTGCGTGCGTGCGTGAGTGAGTGAGTGCGTGCGTGCGTGCGTCCCTGCGATAGAATGGTGACTTGCCCAGAATCAACCCCTGCCTCTCACCCAATGATAGCTGGGATTGGCTCAAGCAGACTCCCGTGAAATAAAAACAGTGGCATAGTGGCCTCACAGTAAGACGGTCCCAGGTTCCATTTCAGGACCGAGGATTTTTCTGTGCAGAGTTTGCATGTTCTCTCTGCGTTTGCATGGGTTTCGTCCCACAGTCTAAAAACCTGTACATTAGGTTGATTGGTGATCCTAAATTGCCCCATAGGAGTGAATGTGGTTGTTCGTCTGTGTGTGGCCTTGGCAATGGACTGGTGACTGGTCCAGGGTGTACCCATGCCTCTCGTGCTACGTGTGCTGGGATAGGCTCCAGCAGACACTGGTGACAAATTAGGGATTAGGCAGGTTAGAGAATGAATGAATGAATGAAAAACACCAAACCTCACACACTTCATATCTCTGATTATTATTTCATTCTTTTGTCAGATGGCAAACCTTTGGCTCTGCTCATCTCAGTGGGAGGTGCTGTCATATTCACCTGCCTGAGTCTCCTGTGTTTATGCCAGTTTTCTTCAGTACACAGAAGGTAACCAACAAAACAAACAAAAGACACTGGATGGACAGGTATACGTGGACACCAGGGATTTAATGTTCAGGTGGCCATGTGGTTACATAGAATAAAAGGTGAACTTGTTCACCTGATTGGTGGAACTATTACGTTGTTAAATATTTTTATCTTGCAGGTTATCAGGATTGTGTCACTGTCTTATACCGAACATCGTCCCGGATCCTGCCAATAGCAAATGGGCAAAAGAGTGTTCGAGTGAGAAGGTACGGTCACGGTGGTCTGCTGGAGCCTATCCCAGTGCACAAAGGGCGAAAGGCAGAAGTACACCCCGGGATAGGTTACCAGTCCATTGCAGGGCTTTTATAATCATATATTATTGTTTATAGAAACACAACAAGAATATTGACTCTTTGTGATCATGTTTAATCTCTGCAGTCCTGATAAATGGGAGGTTATTAATATTTTTACCAGCATGTGAACACGTTGATAACAGGGTTGCCAGATAGAGTTGAAACTGTCTATTTATTCTACATAAAAGAAATGTCATTTTTTCTGGTTTGCGCAGTGGTTAGCATGGTCGCTTCACTTCAAGAAAGTCCCGAGTTCGATTCCTAGACAAGGGGTCTTTCTGTTTGGGGTTTGCATGTTCTCTGTGTGCTTGTGTGGGTTTTCTCTGGATACTCTGGTTTCCTCCCACAGTCTAAAACATGTTGATGGGTGATTCTGAATTGCCCATTGGAATGAGTGTGTGTGGTTGTTCCTCTTTGTGTGACCCTGCAATCGACTGGTGACCTGTCCAGGGTGTACCATTGCCTTTTGCCCTATGTGTGCTTGAACAGACTCCAACAGACCCCTGGTTAGAAGATAAAAAAATGAATGAATGAATGAAAGGCCCCCAAAAACGGCCCATTAAAAGGCCCATATCTTATATAGAATGAAATAATTAATGTCTTTCTCCTTTACTTTAAACAAACAGCTGACGTTACTCTCCTCCCCACAGGGTGAGATGGAACTGCAGCTGTACCTCAGCGACTCCAGCATAAACGAAGAGGAGCCAAATACAGTAGATGTGGAGGAATTTTCCCATGAGAAACTACCTGAAGACGAACCAATCTCCACCAAGGAAACACTATACCCAGTCCACCCCCAGGATGAATCAGTACCTTATCAACGTACAATCAGCAGCTCCTACCTTAAAAGCTTCTCCCAAGAATCGAGCAGCTCCAACGCCACCCAGGCCTCCAAGAACACAAGCATAAGCGTGGACTACATTTCCACTAACGGGGCAATCAGCGGAGTAGAGCAAGAGGAGGAGGAGGCAGAGGAAGATGGTGATGAAGATCAGGCATTTGAATTCTTCCCCTGCCACAGGAGCCCCTTCTTGGACCCGCGTTTGACCGACGGATTATTAACTCTGGACTTGGTCAAAATAGACTGCACTGATTTTTTTGATTGTGTCTGATTCTGTCCTTACGAGGTAGTTAACACTAACAACCAATCAAGGCTCCTAAGTTGCAAGCTCACCTCACAGCAAGAAGGTCCCGGGTTCAATTCTCTCCCAAGAGGTCTTTCAAAAACATGTACATTAGGTTGATTCTAAATTGCATATAGGAGTGAGCGTGAGTGTGAGGTTGGTCATTTGTGTGCAACCCTGCCTTGTGCAGTGGGATGGGCTCCAGCGGATCCCTGTGACCCTGAATTAGGTTAGAAGTTGAATAAATGAATGAGCTTTAAAATCTGTTTACCTCAGTTTAAAATGAACTTGGTGTAAATACTTTTGTACATAAAAGCAATTTGGTCTTCAGCAGATGTGTTATTTTCATGTGTAACTAATAGATTAAATTTCTGTGCCGAGTTTGCATTTTCTCCCTATGCTTGCATGGGTTGTTACGGGTATTCGTTTCCTCGAACAGTCTAAACAGCATGTACATTAGGTTGATTGGTGATTCTTAATCAGGGGTGTCCAGACTTTTCATCCCAGGGGCCGCATTAACTATTAAACAGCAGTTTGGTGGCCGACTACACACGAGGTCCAAATAAAAAAGAATCAAAACATAGATGTTTTTATTTATTTAATATTATTTGATTATTATTTAATAACACATTGATACACTACACATGAACACCTGGATTAGTGGGAATGGTAAATTTCCTGGATGCCAAAATAGCAAAGACATTTCTAACTTCAAATTTGATGATTTGAAGTTGGTCTCAAATCGTTCTTTACGCATTTCATTCTTGAAAATGTTTGTTCACACAAGTATATTGTTCCAAAGATTGAAAGGTAAAAACCCAGCAGTTCTTCTTTGAAAACTAGATTTTACTCTCCTTCAGAAAATGCTAGTGATTAGTTATTGTTTGCAGCAAAAGCTAATTTCTACAGCCATTCTTCATCAGACAGTAATGACTGTGGGTTGCCTTTATTTCGAGGAAGTAACCTATTTCCTTTCCTAATTCAAATACGCCGCTTAGAACACGTAACCTTAATAAATTCACACAGGATTCAGAACATTGATAATGTCCGCAGATTTAACACACAAAGCTTGAAAAATCCATGATGAAAAATCCATGATGACGCATGTCTTAAATTTACAAGCAAACTAATACACATTCACTTATCAACAAAAATAACGGAGCTGAATTAACTTATGTAAACGTTTATGTAGTTTTGTGTTCGAAAACATTCCAAACTTATAATACGAAGCGATTATCATATCAGCTTATCAACAATGAAGTTCTGCTAAACTGATGGTTAATGCACAACACCACCCCCTGACAGACTCAACCGGATTGCAAGCAACAAACAATTTCAAAACTTTGCCACCAAATGAAGTTATTTTATCAAACACCTAACATCCACATAAGGATACATAAATTTCCGTAATCTTCCTAGATAAAAAAAAAAATAAGGTTCCGAGGACTGGATGAGGGGCTTGCAGGCCACCCCTTTACTAAATTGCCCATAGGAGTGAATGTGAGTGGTCATTGCCCTGATGGTTACCCGTCCAGGATGTACCCCTGCCTCTCGCTCTGTTAGTTTGGCACTTGGCAGAAGCTCTTACCCAGAGCGACTTAAATTTGGTCTCTTTTTACAACTGAGGGTTAAGGGCCTTGCTCAAGGGCCCACATTGGTTGCTTGGTGGAGGTGGGATTCAAACCCTGGTCTTTTTAGTATTAGTCCAACACCTTAACCTCTAGACTACCACTTCCCTATGTGCACTGGGACAGGCTCCAGCAAACTCCAGTGACCATGAATTAGTGAAAAACCGGGAAAGACAAATGGAAAAAAAAAAAAAAAGACATTTTACTGTTAATGAAAATTACCGTTTCCCAATCTGTGCAATAATCAACTACTGACAGACTTAATAGAAAAAAAGAAAAAAAAAAGAAACACCACACCCCCCCGGGATCAGATTTATATCATAAGCACACAGAAACCAGTATGAATAGACCACCTTTAATTATGGACAGAGGTCTGAATTATAGCAGGGTACGAATTCACACAGTTTGAAAGCACTTTGTTGTTACACACTGAACAGCTGGTTTTACTTTCAGAACACATATGCAGTAGTGCTGTTAGGGAAAAAAAATTATGGGGCAGAAAGAAACATGACAACCTGAATTCTAACCTATTTTTTTTTTTTTAATGATTAGAATGCATAAGTACGGGTTCTTCGTACGGGTTCAGGCAAACGGGAGTGCATGATGTAAACCTAATTTAACCAAATGCATCACCATTCTTAGAGGAACCAAAGCCACAGAAACTCAAATACAGCATACACTCAATCACACAATAGCCATGGATGTAGAAAAAAAACAAAACCCTTTGATTATTATTGTTATTCTTATTATATTATCAATGGTCTGATATTTTTGGCCTCGGGCAACAAATCAAATGTTGATTCACTGATAAATCTCAGTACAGAAACTGTAATAAAACATGATAGTCTTTAACCCAAATCTTTACAATCAGTCGGGTGATTAACAGCAGTGCATCTAAGGCTTAAAGTAGAAAGCAAAGCCAAAGAGGATCACATACTAAAACACTTCACACACACACACCTATTTGAAAATGCGTATATGCAGCAAGCAGCAGTACAAAAAGGGTATTTGAAGAGAATGCACAATGTCTAAAGAAAACAAATACTGTATGAAAACATCCCTGCTGCTTTATCTCTTAATACAAAACCTCTACCGATAATTAGCTTCTGAGTAGCAAGAAGTCCTTTCAATTTTTTTAGCAAGTTTTTCTCCTTTTTTCTAAAACAAGTAAAATTCAGTTCACAAGAAGTGAGTGGGATGGATAACAGTCTTCCATCATATCATCTGCTGAAGGATCCATTAGCATGCAAGCCTCGTATCGAAGGGCCCCGTTGAAGCAGGGCTCAGTGGCAGGAGGATCAAAGCTACCAATAAGGAAGCTTAAGCCAGAGCTGGAAAAGCTTCTGGGTCGTCCACGTTGGGGGCAGATCCTCCGCTAAACTAGATACAGAAAGAGAAAATAAATGTTCATATCAAATCCCTGCATTAGTGTGGGAAAAGGGACAACTGAAAGGAAACATTAGGTCTGTGTGAAAATATCAATACTGTAAACCATCACGATAATTTCTTTTTCAAAATAGTGTTCTCAATCAAACCTCTTATTGTATTGATAAATATAAAGTTACTGCAATATTTAGAATAATATTTGTGCGTGTTAAATTACTTTCTTCTGCAAGCTTATAGTTGTCAATGACATGAAATAGTAAAAACACGACTTTTTTTTCTTTTCTATTTTTTCAGCCATTTGTTAAAAGGGAAACAATAGGCATTACAAATTCGGGTAAATTACAAATTCTTTCTACTTATTTCTCATGCATCAGATATGATCAGACAACACACTTATGAAAGCATAAGAAACCCATTTTCCATCTCAGCCCCTAAATGTAAAACTGGTTAATTGCTTTAGAACATTTATACTAAACCGGTTGTATTACTTATTCAGGTAATTACCGAGTAATTGTAGGTTACAGATCTGACCCAACTGTGGAATCAAGCCTACAACCTTCTGGTTAGTATACCAACCTGTTACTGTTACACACCGATTTGCCACCACCTTACTAATAAGATGTTAAGAGAAAAATTAGGAAGAAAAAAAAAAAAAAAGTGTATAAACTTGTCTACAGTGTAGTTGATTAGTGTCTAATCTTCCTCATACAGGGACACCGTCAGCCAAATCAAATAAAGCCACACCCGAGTGATTTTAAAGCAAGGATTGAGCAAGTTGTTGGTCCTGCCCATAAGGGTTTTTGTTTGTATGCAGTGTAACGCCGTTACACATGACGACTCCACCCACCTTTTCAGGCCTGCGCTCACGAGGTGGTCTGGTGGGTCCGCCCCCTCCACGAGCTCCTCTTCCTCCACGAGGTCCTCCACGACCACGACCAGGGCGGCCCAAATCTCCAAAGTTAATCTCCAGCTGGGTTGTGATGTCATTGGCAGGCTTGCGGAGGTGGTGATCACCAGAGGCTTCATCTAATTGAGTCTGAGTGTAAGAAAAACAAACCACTTTTTTTGAACACTATCAGGATTGTGGTTTTATCAAGTGGCAGATTAAAAACAAATGATACTTTAGGCCTCCAGAAGTTAATTCTCTGCAGCTTTTACAAAGGTAATATAAACAAGAAAAGGATGAGCAGGGAAGGAGACTTACATCCTTGGTCTTGGACTTGTGCACCAGGTATCCTTTCTTCCACTCTGCTCCATCGTTGGCCTTGCGAAGGTTGAAGTCCACTTTAGCTCTCTCTTTGTCTTGCTGGGCTTTCCATTCATCCAAAGTCATTTCCTTAGGCCCTTCTTCTTTTACCTCCTCAGCCTCATTCTCCCTGAGAGAAAAAGCATTGACACTAATGAGACCGTGACAACTGAAAGGAAACTTTAGGGCGGTGGGAAATTATCAATACAGTAAACCATCACAATATTTTTCTTTCAAAACAGTATATCGATAAACAAACCTCAATTTAAAATTACTCCAATATTCAGAGCAATATTTTGGAGTTAAATTACTTCCTTCTCTGAACTTATAGTTCAGAGACACCTTTTGACATTTTTTGAGATTGATTGGTAGTCACAATTCAAAACTTGGATGGGCGTGGGGATTTTGGGTGGCCACCAAGCTGCCATAAAATGCACAGCATATGAGACTTCATTCATTCATCTTGCACGCTTATTCCCAAATCCGGGGTCACTGGGGTCTGCTGCGCCTATCCCAGCACACATAGGGTGAGAGGCGGTGGTACATCCTGGACGGGTCACCAGTCCATCTCAGGGCAACACACAGACAAACAACCATTCACACACACATTCACTCCTATAGACAATTTACTGCATGTTTTTGGACTGTGGGAAGAAACCCACGCAAGCACAGGGAGAACATGCAAACTCTGCACAGAAAGATCCCGCCAAGGATTCGAACCCGGAACCTTCTTATTGTGAAGCGACTGTGCTATCCACTACGCCGCCCTACTACTATTTTCTTTCTTTTTTTTTTAAATTAACTTAAAATACTCTTTTTGATCAGACATTAGATAAATCTCAAAGGAGGGTTTTTAGTTTCCCTTTTCGGGCGAATGTAAGGCCAGTTCAATAAAATGTTTAAAGGGGTCCAAGCAAAAAAGGTAAAAAGGTGAGTCTACACTTAAGTGAAAAAAAAAGGTTGGCAATCAATCAAATATGCTTATTAAGAACAAATCATTATCCTGATTAAGATTTTATAGAACCTTTAAAATAATCAGCTCAACAGTGGCCAAATGATTAAACCAACACTGTTTGCTATTAAAGGGGAAAAACTTGAGATCAGAAAAAGGCAACCCAAACTTAACAGAGTTGACTCCCAACTTGATTATCAGAGCATTTACAAAGGAAAAATATCACTAGCTTTAGTGGCGGGTTCATGGGAGTTTCACATTTCTGCACGCTTATACTTTTTTTTTTTTGAGTTTTGCTTCCACTTTAGAATTAGCAGAATAAAAACTGAATTTCTTTGCTTGAATTAATAACAAAACAGATCATTTATATTAAAACAATTTAAATTACTCCTACATTAAAAATTAATATTTAATATAAAGACAAAAATAACTCCATTTACAACTGGACCAACCGGTTATATACCAACAAACCTAAAAGAAAACCTAAAACATCTACACACTTGTTCTCAGAGTCAGCAGGCGGGTGTTCCTCTCCCTCCGGTGTCTCCTCTGTAACATTCGATTGGTCAAGCTCACTGGAAAGAGAGAACTGCCAATTAATCATCCATCCAATAACAGAACATATAATAATCATTCTGATAAAGTTAGTCAATATGTGTAGTTTGATAAAACAACCTAATTGACTAGATTTGATTTTATCTACCGCTCCAGACTGACTACAAATAGTCTTGATACCCCACTCACCCCAGATTAGCAACACTATGCGAGATGCTCTCCTGCTGTTACACTGACCTTAGTTCGTCCTTGACGGTGCCCCAGTTATGAGATCCTCCACCTCCTCGCTTTTCTTCTGGTTTAAGGCTGCTGAAACAAATCCTCAGATTTAACTCAATTCAAATAATTGAATAATTTTTTGTAACCCAAGAAAAATCAAAAGGCGCTGGAATCACTTACGATCGGTCGCTGCCACTGTGCCTGTCGAACTCACGTTTACCTCGCGAATCAAATCCATCGCTGCGGCCCATGCCTCTGCCACGGCCTCCGCGAACACCTCTGCTTCCTCCACGGCCCCGGAACAGCCGCTCCCCAACAAATCTATCAAGAAATAATTAACGATTTTTTAAACTTCACTTTTCATTTGTGTGTGTGTGTGTGGGAAGGGGGGGGGGGGTGTCATGGACTACTGACCAATAAACCGAAGAAAACCCTTTATTAGATCTAAAGTCTATGTTTATTGGTGGTGAGGCAAAGATCCTAGGTTTATGTTAATTCAATCTATTGCACAAAACACATTTCAACTTTGGAATCCATTTAAAAGGTATTTATGGTAAAAAAAAAAAAAAAAAAAACGCGCACTTTTCCGCAGATATCTCTCCACCTTCAGCCGGTTTGTCATCAACCGGTTTATCCGGTCTACGCTCTCGCGGAGGCCTTCTGTCAGTGCGTCGTTCTGCCTGGGGGCGACCCTCACCGTGACCCCCCTGCTGCTGGTGCTGCTGCGAGCCTTGCTGAGCTTGCTGCTCCGGCCGCCGAGTCATTCTCCTCATGCCTAACACACACACACACACACACACACACACAGAAAGGCTTAGTGAGTAAAAAGTAGTTACCCCATTAACCCTAGAAACTTCTGCTTTGAAACACTCCATCGCTTTGGCAGATCTGTTAAGAAACGATTAACCAAATCACCGACAACATGGTTACAGTGATGCAATGATGCATAATCAGGTTACTGGGAAAGAGCTTGTTAGTGGCAAAGGTTGCTGCCTTACACCAAAATAGCTTCTGTGGCCAACGCAGCTGTCTGTGCCTGCACCTGTCCACCCCTGACCAAATCTGACCCAACACAAAAGTGTAAAAATGAATGAAGTGTGTGTGTAAGTTCTGATCAAACGTATCTGATTAACTGTCATTTTAACAATAGGCTTAATTGAAGTGTGTGTGTGTGTGTGTGTGTGTGTGTGTGTGTGTGTGTGTGTGTGTGTGTGTGTGTGTGTGTGTAACAGGACCTAAGCATTTGTTTAAGCTTTTGGGTGTGTGACATCATAAGATCTGCCCCAGGATCCAAACTTGCCACCTACCAGCTGGAAACAAACTGGACAAGAATGTTTTTAAAGCAGATAACAGCACAACAAGCTGCACACTAGAAGATAATATTCACATTGTAGTGAATTACATTACTTCATTCCTTTTTGTTTCACTTTATCTCCAGTCATACACATTAATTTGTGGAAAAATAAAATCATAGTTTAAGTTTTAAATTATATTTTCGGATTAACAGATGTTATTAGAGAAATGTGAACTATGCTGTGTTCCATATCTGACAAACGTGGTGTTCGTTTACAAACCAACGCTTAGGTGAATTATAAATAATTAAATTATAAAACATTAAAACAGTACAAATGTATAAATAATTATAAATAAATGTTTAGTGTTTGCGTTTAGTAAATCTTGTCTGAACGGTAACAATAAAAACTTGTAGGACGGCAACTTAAAGGCGCCGTTGAACGCTTCCCTCCAACCACGAGGTCTGAGGGTCTGTGTGGTTGTTGTTAGCATGAACGATATTCTTTCGGTCTTTTTATAAAGAAAACTAGGTCTTTGATTCTTTCATCCAAATACGAATTAAATAAGATGTTGACTATCCAATGTCGAGTTTTCATCGGCAATAGAAAAGAAAACGAACGTCAAACACCGTCGTCTTTTTGTTATTAAGCTAGTTTTCCGCTGGTCTGAACTCCGGGGTCGGGTCCTAATTCATAAGCGCGCCCTTACGGAGCGAGTGCACTACGCCGGGAATGAAGATTTGCTGGACAACGTGCACCCCGTAAACAGACACGACTCGGTTTAGGATACTACCCGAGTAGGGAAAAGTAGCTACACAGGCTAACGTGACAACATAAAGGCCCGATAGCGAAACCAGTTTTTTAGCAGCAGGTTCGAGTTTAAAACACGTCCGTGATTAATATCGGTGGAGTGTTTCATTAGGGAAACGGTTGTTAAAGTATTTTTACTGCTGTATTTTAATTAGCATTAAAAGTGAAGGTAAAGACCTCATGGCTGCACGCTTCAGGCTGTCCAAACACGCCATGAGGTTTTAACAGTCTACAGGCAAAAACGAACAAAATAAAATAAAACAAACATTCTCACCCTCTTTCTTCAGTGGAACAGGCGTCGTGGTTTCCTCCTTTTTTTCAGAAACAGGTGCTTTCCTGTCCTTCTGTGTCTCCTTCTTGGGCTGCTTGGCAGCCTGCGCCGCGGTCTTGGCGGCCCCCGGAACGACCGCGTCCTTCTTCTTGGTCTCGGCCTGTTTTATCACCTCAAACGGATCCTCTTCATCATCAAATAACTGGTCGAACCGATTAGTTACGACGCAGCCGAAACCTTCTTGCAGATGTCCGGGCATGATGGCGCCCCTTCAGCAGGATTCTCCTCCGATTCTACGAGGCTTGGTGCGAACTTCTCGCTGCTAGATGCCACAAGATGGCTGGAAAGGACCTTCGCTTCTCTTCCGGCGCGATAGACATCCGGGGCCTGGCGCGCAAGGAATCATGGGATATGAAGTCACAATCAGACGCCAGTCTAATAATAGTTTATTATTATTATTACTATTCATCTTCTTACCCGCTTATTCCCTAATTCATAGTCACGGGGGTTTGCTGCTGCGCACATAGGGTGAAAGGCGGGGGTACACCCTGGACGGGTTGCCAGTCCATCTCAGGGCAACACATAGACAAACAACCATTCACACACATATTCACTCCTATGGACAATTTACAATCACCTATCCACCTAATCTGCATGTTTTTGGACTGTGGGAAGAAACTGGAGTACCCGGTGGAAACCCATGCTAGCGCGGGGAGAGCATGCATACTCCAAACATGCATACTCTGAACTTGCATACTCCGCCCGGGAATCGAACCCGAGACATTTTTTTTTTTGAGGCGACCGTGCTATCCACTACACCACTGTGTCACCCCCAGTATTATCATATCATCATCATCATCATCATCATCATTTTCTTCTTCTACTTCTTCTTCATTCATTCATTCATTCATTCATTTGTTCATCTTCTAAGTCACATTTTTTACTCGAGCCTATCCCACACACTCACATTCACTCCTATGAGCAAGTTACAATCACCAGTCAACATAATGTAAGTTTTTTGGACTGTGGGAGAAAACCAGAGTACCTGGAGGAAACCCACACAAGCACATTAACATGTAAACTCTGCACAGAAAGACCCCCGGGAATCAAACCCAGGACCTTCTTGTTGTAAGGCGGGTAATGGGTGTCTGCTATAGCCTACCCCACCCAGCGCACATAGGGGTAGAGGTACAGAATGGACAGATCCATTACAGGGCCTATTATTATTTTTGATTTTGATTTGTTATACTTTATTGACCCCATGGGGCGGCACGGTGGTGTAGTGGTTAGCACGCTCGCCTCACAACAAGAAGGTCCCGGGTTTCTATGTGGAGTTTGCATGTTCTCCCCGCGCTTGCGTGGGTTTCCCTGGGTACTCCGGTTTCCTCCCACAGTCCAAAAAACATGTACATTAAGCGGATTGGTGAGTCTAAATTGGCCATAAAATCCCAGCCATTAGGGAGTAGCCTGAGTGTCGGTCCCAAACCCGGATAAATGGGAGAGTTGCGTTGGAGGGGCATCCAGCGTAAAAACCCCGCCAAGTCAAATGTGCGGATCACAGATCCGCTGTGGCAACCCCGAACGGGAACAGCCGAAGGACAAAAAAAACCGTTATTGATCCCATGAGGGAAATGTTTTCTTCGCATATCCCATCTTAGTAAGTTGGGGGTCAGAGCACAGGGTCAGTTATTGTACAGCGCCCCCTGGAGCAGGAAGGGTTAAGGACCCAACAGCTTGAACCCAGGTCTTCCTGGTCTTCCGATCAACAACTCTGCACCTTAACCAATGAGCCACCACTGACCCTTTATTATTATATATTTTTATATATTTATTATTCATTCATTCATATATTCATAAATATTATAGATTTATTCCAGAATGATAGACGTTTAACCTTCAGAGCCGTTTGACCTTGTACTCCTGTTTTTCCTGTAGCTCAGATATCACAGCGTAATCATTCTCCTTTTCTATCCACTTGGAGTCTAAGGAAGAGTTCAATCACCTCCATCACATTTACTCTCCAGAAATGTTCATAATGTCCAGTCTGATTAAGGAAGCGATGATCGAGTCCTACGTCCTCATGATCTTGGTGATGGGGACATTTTTTGTGTATTTCTGTGGAATAATCTGGGCCTTCAGCAACCCGAAACTGAACGACACAGACGACGAACAAATCACGCCGGAGTGTGTGAGCCAGACTGAAGTGTGTGTGTGTGAGACACGGAGAGCTGAGAGAGTCTGAAGGATACACACCAGGTGGAAGACATGAACGGTTCCTGATGCTGGACCTACACACTTACACCGGAGATGTTCATGAATTTTATGATGCGGATTAAAGTTGGGAAGGTAATGATTTCTTTTTATTTTCAAACGATGCATTTTTGACAAATACCAAGTATTTAAAATTTTATTTGCTTATTTCATTAGGTGGTGGATCATCTACCAGATATTTATCCTTGTCTTCAGTAAAACATTAAACATTCTGATTGCCAATATTTGTCTTCTGTTTGACTGGTTAGAATAAGACAATAAGTATCGAATTACATTTATTAATATATTTCAGAGAAAAGTAATAATAGGTTAACGAGTCCTGCTTCGATCCCGAGCTCGGGTTTCCTCCTATGTCTGTGTGCACCTACTCAAGTTCTCTGGTTTCTTCCTATCTTGAAACAAGATGCCTGCTGCTCGAATTACCCCAAGTGTCTGGTGGTCTATTATGGCTAAGAAAGAGTGAAGGTTCTTCTTGAAAAACTTTTCTAAGTGGGTGGCACGAAGGTGTAGTGATTAGCACAATCACCTCACAACAAGACGGTCCCAAGTTCGATTCCCAGGTTGGGGATCTTTTTGTGCTGAGTTCGTATATTCTCCCAACGCTTGCGTGGGTTACGTCCGGGTACTCTGGTTGCCCACAGGAGTGAGTGTGTGTATGTGTGATTGATTGTTCGTCTATGTGTGGCCCTGGGATGGACTTGCGACCTGTTCAGGATGCAACCCCACCTCTCTCCTTGTGTGTGCTGGGATAGGCTCCAACAGATCCCCATGACCCTGAATTAGGGAATAGAGACACACTTGTAAATCACTTGGATACGCTGGCAACATGAGCGCAAAATGACTGGGGCGCTTGTTTTTTTGGATTAAATATTTTTTAATAAAAAAAAATAAAATCTTTAAATAAAATTTTATTTTTTTACATCCAGGATTCGACACCGTACAATATAGTGAAATGGTTTTTCTTTGAATATCCCACCCCATGGGAGCTGGAAGGATTAGAACTCTTGCTCAGGGACACAACAGTGTCGGTATTCTAATCAATAACTTTTAAGCCGGGGCGGTGCGATAGCACAGTCGCCTCACAACAAGAAGACCCCGGGTTCGAATCCTGGGCCGGGATCTTTCTGTGCAGCGCTTGCATGGGTTTCCTCCCACAGTCTAAAAATGCAAATTAGGTGGATTGGTGATTCTAAATTGTTTATAGGAGTGAATGTGTGTGTGTGTGTGTGTGAATGCGTTGCCCTGAGATGGACTGGCGACCCGTCCAGGATGTACCCCCGCCTCTTGCCCTATGTGTGCTGGGATAGGCACCAGCAGACCCCCGTGACCCTGGATTCAGGAATAATGCCATCATGCACAATTTACATTTCTCAATTTTTGTGGTGTGTGTGTAAATCTGTGATGCTAATCTACCATATAGCCTAAGACGCTACCAGAACATGGATTAGCCCAGCCCAATAAAATACATGTAAATAAAATGATAAATAAGAAAGTGGAGAACATGGGCCATGTTCCAAAAAAATGCTATTCTGATATCTGAAAATTTATTCATTCATCCATCCATCTTCTACCCTACTTATTCCCTAATTCAGGGTCACAGACTCTGCTGGAGCTTATCCTAGCACACATAGGGTGAGAGGCTAGGGCCTCACATATAGATGAACAGGTTGCCAGTCCATCGCAGGGCCACACATAGATGAACCACCCTCTCATACATTCACTCCTCTGGGCAATTTAGAAATACCCTTCAATCTAATGGACATGTTTTTGGAGTGTAAGAGGAAACCGGTCTACCCGGAGAAAACCCACACCAGACGCTGTATCATCTGCTTGTAATTTATTTTCTTAAAGAAAACCTTTTTTTTAATTATTATTATTGTTAAATGATTCCTGTCAAATATTTCAGAAGAAAAGGATTTAATGTATAAAACATATAAGACCTGATACAGATGTGTTGCTATGATCATTTCTATAATTATGTACATTAATAAAAGATTTAAATTGATAAGAAATCACATGACCTTTTTAGGTCAAATATGTAAGAGTTCATTTAAAGCTTAAATTCTGCTTAAAATACCAAAATAAATTTTAATTAATTATTTCATGGTGTTCTTTGTCTTTATCATTCAGTTTCCATCTCACGGTTTTTTCCAGTTCCAAAAGTTTTTCGTAAAGTGCTGCTGATGTCTCGTCGTCGATGTCCATCTGAAAATAACCGACAAAAAAAACGTCAAAGACAAGTTCACTCATTCATCTTCTTACCCGTTTATTCCCTAATTCAGGATCACGCGTGGTTTCCTGGAGCTCATAGCAGTGCACATAGGGCAAGAGGCAGGTGTAGACCCTAGACAGTCCAACGCAGGGCAACACATAGACAAACAACCATTCACACACACACATTCACTTCTATGGGCAATTTGGAATCACCAATCAAACAAATGTACCTGTTTTTGGACAGTGGGAGGAAACTGGAGTTCACGGAGGAAACCGAAACAGGATACACATATCTCTTCATGGCATTCTATTAGACATCTGTATCCAAAAAGGGACTTTTGGTGCATGGTGGAATCAAACCTGGTTTCTTTCTGGTATCAGTCCAACACTTTAACCACTAAACTTCTGCCCAGTAGTCCAACATCTTAACCACTGAATTCTCTAGTGAAGTTCTGTCTAGATTTTGTCCAATCATCATGTCCGAATGACAAACTATGTTCCTTGTAAGGTAATGATAGTATTTTTCATATAATAGTGGATAGCACGGTCACCTCACAACAAGAAGGTCCCGGGTTCAAATCCCGGGCCAGGATCTTTCTGTGCGGAGTTTGCATGTTCTCCCTGTGCTTGCGTGGGTTTCCTCCGGATACTCCGGTTTCCTCCCACAGTCCAAAATCATGTAGATGAGGTGGATGGGTAATTGTAAATTGTCCATACGAGTGAATGTGTGTGTGTGAATGGTTGTTTGTCTATGTGTTGCCCTGAGATGGACTGGTGACCCGTCCAGGGTGTACCCCTCGTCTCTCGCCCTATGTGTGCTGGGATAGGCATCAGTAGACCCCCGTGAACAGGTAAGAAGATGAATGAATGAATGTTGAGTAAATATAAGATGAAGAAGTCTGAGTTATGACCTTGCGCATCTGTGTGTAATTGTTTCCGAGTCCGGAGGTTAAGCTGTGGTATTTGACCATCGGATCCAGTGACTCCGGTTTCTGCTTGAACAGCCAAAACTGCACAATAAATGACACTCAGAAGTGAAAAACAGCCTCAGGTGGCAAAATTATATACAAGTACAGATAAAGGGTAGGGTTGAAGTATGAGGGGTAAGTGGAGGAGTGTACGTACCAAAGCCTCAGCACCGTTATAAGGAGTGAGGGTAAATGTATTGGTGAAGATTCTTATCTGATATGAATAAAGAAGAGAAACAGGAATAAGACAAATACATTGTACATACCAGAAACAAGGAAATTACAACAAGGAAATTTTAGCAGTGGATTTTCATTCATTCACTCATTCATTCATCTTCTAACCCATTTATTCCCTAACTCAGGGTCACAGGGATCTGTCCCAGCCTATCCCAGTGCACATAGGGCGAAAGGCAAGGGTACACCCTGGACAGATTGCCAGTCCATCGCAGGGCCACACACATAGACAAACAACCACACTCACTCACACTCCCATGGGCAATTTAGAAATCAACCTAATATACATGGTTTTGGTCTAAGGGAGAAAACCCAGAGTACCCACACGAGCGCTGGGAGAACATGCAAACTATGCACAGAAAGACCAGAGAGACAGGAATCGAACCCAAGACCTTCTTGTTGTTAGGCAACAGTGCTAATCACTACGCCACCCTCTTGGGCAGGGCTTGCATGTTCTCCGCGCGCTTGCGTGGGTTTCCTCCGGGTACTCCGGTTTCCTTCCACAGTCCAAAAACATGTACATTATTGATGATTCATGATTAGTGATTCTAAATTGCCCATAGGAGTGAACGTGTGTGTGTGTGTGTGTGTGTGTGTGTGTGTATGGTTGTTTGTCTATGTGTAGCCCTGCAATGGACTGGCGACCTGGCCAGGGTGTACCCCTGCCTCTCACCCTATGTGCGCTGAGATAGACTCTAGCAAACCCCTGTGAAGATAAATATGTACAAGAAAAGTTACCAGCCACATTATAGGCATGATGAGGGTCCAGAAAAAGGAGGGCAGGATGCCATATGTCAGGTTAGTCATCACCAGGCCAGGACAGATTACTGAGGAGTACAGACCCTGGAGGACAAAAAATCAGATGTCCAATATTAGATGTCCAGATGGTGTATGATGCAGGCAATATTAGAAGACCAGGAGTTTCTAAATGGTGCCTTTGCTGTTAATCAGGTTGCTCTCAAATCCCATTTACCCACAGACTCCCTACACCAAATCGAACAGAAAAATCGACTGATTATAATTTGCAGGTGAACAGTAACACCAGGCAAATGTTGTCTGCAGACTAAATATTAAAAGACTTTTTTTCCATAATAATGAAACAGTAAGATGGCCCTGCCATAGACTGGTGACCTGTCTAGGGGGTACCCCTGCCTTTCGCCTTATATACACTGGGATAGGCTCTAGCAGAGCCCTGTGATCCCAAATTATGAATTAAGCGGATTAGAATTAGAATAATAAATGGGTAACGATTTAAATTTAAAAATATTATCTCAAATGTCGAGTGAAGCATGGTGGTGGCAGTGTCATTTACGAAGATCGACCAGGGTTCAATTCCAACTCTGTCCTTTCCAGGTTTCACTCCTCGCTTTCATCTCTATCCAATCAGTTTAATTAAGGCAAAATACCCCCAAAAAAGAAAAGGAAATGTGACAAATGTAATTATTATAAATTATAATATTATTATTATTATTATTATTATAACCCACCCCTGCACAAGTCTTTTCAACCAGATTTCTAATCTATCCATATGCTTTTGTTTATTGTCACCTGTATACATGTGGAAATGTAAAACATCCAAAAATTAATAAGTCAGGACTGTAGGAAGTCACCTGGCTGTTATAACGGCGGTTCAGGGCCAGACTCAGCAGATCCGATGCGTATTTGGAGGAGCTGTAGGGTTCCACACCTTGCTTGTGCTGCAAGTCATCGAGACTGAAAGCCGAACGTCGAGCGTTACTAGATGAGGTCCAAATCAGCTGAGAGTTGTGGCCCGGTTGACATAACAGGGGCTCCAATTCCCGAACCTACAATCATAAACTAGAACTTTTTTTTTTCATGAAATGTCATTAGATGTTCACCACCAGAGGAACGATAGGTTCTGGTCCAGACTGTTATTACTGGATTAGTAAATTGATCAACTTCACATTTCTACTTCATCTGAAAGACACAGGAAGTGTGTATGAGAAGAAAAGCAAGGACAGAAAGACAGAAACATAAACCCTCAAAGTCACAAGGTGTCCCTGCAGCCGAAACTCAATACTGCAAGCTGACTGGCTAAATCTACTGAAACTTTAATGCTGACCAGAATATCCATCCTCATCCAGAGTAAAGCACTTCTGTAACTCTGCCCCAAACAAAACAATTCATTTCATTTCAATTGGTGACTGAACCCGTGCGGGAGTGTGTGTGTGTGTGTGTGTGTGTGCACATTATTTTTTACTATCTGTTTACTCACCAGTAAGAAATGACCAAACAGGTTGGTAGCAAACACTTGTTGTAGCCCATCCGAGGTAACGGTGTCTGTCTGCGTCAGCAACCCTTCTCCCGTGGAAAACATGTGGATTGCTTTACTGCGAGCAAATCACAAGCAAAAAAAAAGTAGAAGAACAGCAGAGCAAACGTTCATTCATTCATTCATTCATTCATTCATTCTTCTATCCTGCTTATTCCCTAATTTGGGGTCACATGGGTTTTCTGGAATCTATCCCAGCGCACATAAGAGTGAAAGGCAGGGGTACACCCTGGACAGGTTGCCAGTCAATCACAGAGCCACACATATTTCACTCCTATGGGCAATTTAGAATCAACTGTACATATTTTTGGACTGTGGGAGGAAACTCATGTACCCTGAGGAAACCCATGTAAGCACAGTTAGAACATGCAAACTCCACACAGAAAGATCCCTTGGTCCAGAAATCGAACCCGGGACCCTCTTGTTGTGAGGCAATCACTACGCCACCGCACCACCCCACCCTTATAAACTGTATATTATACATTCATCTTCTATACCTGCGTATTCCCTAATTCGGAGAAACAGGGTTTGCTGGACTTCCCACCTCCCACCTCTCTGAACAGGCAAAAGACAAGTGGGATACACCCTAGACAGGTTGCTAGTCCATCACCGGGCAACAACACACACAGTGGCAGAGGTCTTTCTGTATGGAGTTTACATGGTCTTCCTGTGTGTGTGTGTGGCCATGTGATGGAATGGTGGGCCATTGAGGGTATACCCCTCTTGTCTTTTGCCCTTTAGAGTCGGATATAGAGGTAAAAATAAATTACTATAGAAAACGTCAACCACAATGTAGAAAATATGCAGGGGGGAAAAAGAACAATGGTGGGTTGTGTGTTTTTCTATTACAATAGGTTTTTTTTGTTTATTATAATATTTTAATAAATAATGTTAATCCTGATGTTGGGCGGCGCGGTGGCAAAGTGGATAGAACAGTTGTCTCACAATAAGAAGGTCCCGGGATCGAATCCTGGGCCGGGATCTTTCCGTGAACTTTCGGGTTTCCTTCGGGTACTCTGGTTTCCTCCCACAGTCCAATAACATGCAGATGAGGTGGATTGGTGATTGTAAATTGTCCATAGGAGTGAATGTGTGTGTGAATGGTTGTTTG
>JAOTRA010000012.1:1060180-1073621 GCA_026260255.1 Pseudolaguvia tuberculata | reverse complement strand
ATATATAATTTTATAACTAGACCATCACATGCTTTTTTAATAATTTTTAAGTTTTAATAAGTTTTAATAATCCGCCTTGGCCATTTTCACCTTCAGTTTACCGTCTGCTGCAGACAATTGATCTAGTCAGCGTGGATGTGAGAAGTAAGGTCTCGCCGGCACAGACCTGATGTTTAATTCTCTGATAGTCTCTCGGAGAGATTGATCGTGACTCATCTTCTTTCTCTGATGCTTTTAAATAACTAATGCAATGCAGCACCATTGTTCATACTGGCTTATTTGTGCATTAGCATGTAAAGATGGTCAACTGACTGACCTGTTATTCAGTGCAAAGAGATTATCCATGACAAAGTGATAGGTTCTGGATTATATTTAGATTATTGTTGTCAAATGCATTATTAGAATTCTAACAATGACACAAAGTGAGAACAACATTAGACCTTCTCACCTTTTTGTATGTTAAGTCAAATTAATTTTCTATTTTAACTCTTTGTCAGGGTGGTGCTGTAGTATAGTGGTTATTGCAGTTGCCTCACAGCAAGAAGGTCCCCGGTTCAATTCCCAGGCAAGGGATCTTTTTATAAGGAGTTTGCATGTTCTCCCTGTACATGTGTGGGGTTTTCTCCAGGTTCTGTGGCCTCCTCATACAATCCAAAAACATGTACAATAGTCAAAAGTGTCCATAGGAGTTAGAGCGTGCATATGTGGTTGTTTGACTGTGCGGCCCTGCGATGGACTGGTGACCTGTTCAGGGTGTACCCCTACTTTTCATCCAATGTGTGCTCACAAAGTCTCCAGCAGACCCCTGTGACCTGAATTAGGGACAAAGCGGTTTAAAAGATGAATCAACAGTGAATTTGTTTCTTCTAGTTTTATTTGCATGTTTAATATGTATATTTAGCTTTGCCATCAAATTTAATTTCAAATTCAATTCAATTTTATTTGCGTAGCGCTTTTTACAACAGTTATTGCCTCAAAGCAGCTTTACAGAATGAATGATAAACAGATGAATGATGAGTTTATCTCTGATGAGCAAGACTGGGGCGACGGTGGCAAGGAAAAACTCCCTAGAGTGGGATTAGGAAGAAACCTTAATAGGAACCAGACTCAACAGGGAACCCATCCTCATTTGGGTTGAACAGAAATTAATGTACGTGTGTATATGTGTATGTCCGGGGTGAAAACAGTTCTGGTTGGCTGGAAATGCATGAATCATCAAGTCATCGCAGGATTGTGATGACCAAGCCAATATACGACGCTCCGATCCAGTGAGGTGGGGAGGCATGTATACCATGACAGAAGAAGGGGGGTGGTGGAGAGAAAATGGTTATATACTGTATAAATGTTATTGAGGTTGTAAGATACTGATAGAGTCCAGTGCAGGAAAGGACTCCGGCCAAACTAACTAGCATTGCCTAACTAAAAGGGGAACCAGAGGGAGGCACAGACATGAGGGATCCCTGATATGTAAGGCGACCAGACTACCACCGAAGACAACTGAGTGATCGGTGAGAGTGTGGAGGACAGCATCCAACAGCATCAGCTCACCATAATACTCAATATCTATGAGTCCCCTCGGTCTGCTCCTTTATCTATAGAGGACTAACACTGAAATGCCTGACTAAATAAATGGGTCTTTAATCTAGACTTTAATATTGAGACTGTGCCTGATTCTCTGATATAAACTGGTAGACTGTTCCATAACTTTGGGGCATTATATGAAAACGCTCTGCCCCCTGCTGTAACTGTATTCACATGTGACACTGACAGACAGCCCGCATCCTTTAAACTAAGTGGGTGTGGCGGAACATAGGGAACTACCAGCTCACTAGGTGCGAGACCATTTAGCGCTTTATAGGTTAAAAGTAGTATTTTAAAATCTATACGGAATCTCACTAGGAGCCAATCAAATTCACCTAAATTAACTTACTAGTTTTAGTAAATTGATGTATAGCAAAATGCAGCAGTTCATTATATTCAGTTTAGTGGCTCAAGAAAATCAGGAATACCTGCTTTTCAGGGATGCTGCATCATAGCTGACCCTGTGCTCTGACCCCAATTTAGTTAAATGGGATATAGTATATGTGTATAGGTGACAAATAAAGACATTTAGCCTTTTTTTCACTATTGTTCTTCCAGATTTAAGTGAAAAGCTGTCACTAGATTAAAAGTGGAATTTTGGGTCACTGAGACTGAATTCCTGTCACCTTAACACTACTCATCTACAGATACTTTTTCATGGCTTAATTTTGTCTTGCTTGACTCAAGGTTCTTATATTGATCCAGGTCCTCTCCTTGTAGATTTCCAATCATGCCTCTGGGGTAAATTAGTGGTAAACTTTTATTAAATATAGAAGAGGTGTGCTAGAAATAAGTTCACAACATTCTTTTCTGCTACAATCGACCATAAAAGCTCAATCCGATTTCTTATCCCATATTAGCTTTGGATAACTTTCACATTATGTTGCTCATCTGAGATGCTTTATGTTGTACTAGGAAATTTCATCTTTATCTCCAATGTCAGGTTATAATAAGAACATGGATTAAAGCTTGTTACCTTTTTGTCCTCCGAGATCAAATTTTCAACATGTTCTTAACTTTTTTAACAAGCGATAAATGACAGTTCAGGACATTTGGAGATCAAGGCTCCAATGGTTTTGTTTCGCTCTAATATTGACCTCAAAAATAGACAGTCTGTTTTATTGTTTGTCGGAAAACATCTGCTTCGTAACCTAAAGCAGAAACAGGATTGTTTTTGATCAAAACCAATCCCCCTGTAAGCAGAATTTTTGGGATTTTTTTGCTCTCGGCTTCCAGGCGAGGACAGAGAATCAGTGGGTTTATCTAGCCTGGGAGAGTAGGTATATAAAACTTAATAAGATATCGAAAAGGATTTTTCTTTTCATTTCTTTTCTTGGTATCTGACATTTCTAAATAACACAAAGTATTTAAGATTTAATATTTAGTATTTAAAAAAAGTATTAATATATTTTAAAGAATTAAGAAAATACTTAAGAAAAGAAGGGCGGCATGGATTCGATTCCCGGCCCGGGGATCTTTCTGTGCAGAGTTTGCATGTTCTCTCCGCGTTTGCGTGGGTTTCCTCTGGGTACTCCAGTTTCCTCCCCCAGTCCAAAAACATGCAGATTAGGTTGATTGGTAATTCCAAATTGTCCATAGGAGTGAATGTGTGTTGTTTGTCTATGTGTTGCCCTGAGATGGACTGATGACCCGTCCAGGGTCTGCCTCTCACCCTATGTGCACTGGGATAGGCGCCAGCAGACCACTGTGACCCCGAATTAGGGAATAAGCGGGTAAGAAGATGAATGAATAAGAAAAGCATTAAATACTTGGGAAATGTGTTGGGGGGGCAGCCAGTCTTTGATTCCCGGGCCTTCCCAGGTTTTCTCTGGGTACTCTGGTTACCTTCCACAGTCCAAACACGTACATTAGGTTGATTAATTCTAAATTGCCCATAGGAATGAGTGTGCATGTGTCCAAGGTTTACCCCTGCTTTTTGGCTTAGTGTGTGCTGGGATAGCCCCCCCCCCTCCCTTGACATTGAATTAGGGAATGCGTGGGTTAGAAAATAAATGAATGAAAAAAATGTGTGAGGGAAGTGGAAACGCGATAGCTAACTAGAGGATTAGGGATCAGTACTCAGCGATACCAAATTGCCACTGCTTGGCCTATAAATCGAGGCCCTTAACCCCTGAGTTGCTCAGGTGCTGGATAAAGATGCCCGACAAATGCTGTAAATGCCCAGAAGCAATGAAAAATTCTACTCTAGTAAAATTGCTGTTACGTCGATGAAAACATGAAAATACAAAAGTTACTGGTCTACAAATCTTTCCAAACGTTTTCCAAAGAACTCAATCATCCTGCAATAGGCCCTAAAAAAACATAGGACAGATTTCCCAAAATATTACCTAATACAAAATAAATTCACAAAGACAAACTCCAAGTGTGAAAGTAAATAAAGTAGTAAGAGTAAACGAAGCATCATAGTAAAACTTATTTTCATTCATTCATCTTCTTACCCACTTATTCCATAATTCGGGGTCACGCGGGTCTGCTGGTGCCCATCCCAGCGCACATGGGGCGAGAGGCATGGGGGGAGGTACACCCTGGACCGTTCGCCAGTCCATCACAGGGCAACAGATAGACAAAACCATTCACACACACATTCACTCCTATGGACAATTTACAATCACCAATCCACCTAATCTACATGTTTTTGGACTTTGGGAGGAAACCGGAGTACCCTGAGGAACCTCACACAAACGCAGGGAGAATATGCAAAAAGATGTTGTGAGGCAACCATGCTATCCACTATGTCACCACGCTGCCCCAAAACAAATTGAAAAAGTCCTATTATTGATTGGCCGTATACAGTATTAGCTTATAAACAAGAAACATTCGTTCACTTTTAATTGCCATCAGGGGTAAATTAATGTGTGTACAGTATGTGTGTGCATTTAAACAGATTAATTTTAATTTCAGTCAGTTTAGTCTGTTTGCAGAATTAACAAAATGACTGTCCAATGTACTTCATGTGTGTTAGGAAATTGGTAAGATAAAGCAAATAAGAAAGACTTAAATGTGTAAAGAATAATTGGGGAAATAAAGAGTCGGATTTCTGCGGCGTCTTCAGCCTTTACTGTTCACCTTCAGCAGATAAAATGGTACAAGCAAGATTCCAAATATGTACTGTGTTTCCACACACACACACACACACACACACACACACACACACACACAATTCTACAAACCACTGAGGTTAAGCGAATAATATTGATTTTCTTGTTTCCGTGGCAAAGGGGTACGATATAATAAAAATCAAGTAAACAGTTCTCACTTGACAATATTTATATGTTGGATGCAGGAAAAAAAATGGACATGTGTTAGGACCTAAGTGACTTTTACACTGAACTGTGATGTTATAAATGACTGGGTCAGAGAACCTTTAAAATGGCTGGTCTCATGAGGTGTTTCCAGTAAGTGTTGGTTATTTCCAAAAAAAAAATCTGCTACTGCTAGATAAAATAAATGCTATTATAGAAGGGAGGGTGGTGCGGTGGCATAGTGGATTGTGGATAGCACGGTGGCCTCACAACAAGAAGGTCCTGGGTTCGAATCATTTTGTACAGAGTTTGCATGTTCTCCCCGCACTTGAGTGGGTTTCTTCCGAATACTCTCGTTTCCTCCCACAGTCCAAAAACATGCAGTTTAGGTGGATGGGTGATTGTAAATTGTCCATAGGAGTGAATGTGTGTGTGAATGGTTCTTTGTCTGTGTTGCATTGAGATGAACTGGCAACCAGTCCAGGGTGTATCCCTGCCTCTCGCCCTATGTGCGCTGGGATAGGTGCAGCAGACCCCCGAACTAGGGAATAAGCGGGTGAGAAGATGAATGAATGAATATTATAGAAGGGTGTTGCACTATATAATGTATCCCAGCATGCTACAAATGCAACAAGCACTCATGCACACACATACACACAGTATATTACTGTTCATTGCAAAATGTAATGATGGCAAGATTTTCTTTACTGAAATAACCTGCATGAGCGGCGCGGTGGCGTAGTGGATAGGTCCCGGGTTCGATTCCCGGTTCGGGATCTTTCCGTGCGGAGACTGCATGTTCTCCCCGCGCTTGCGCGGGTTTACTCCGGATACTCCAGTTTCCTCCCACCGTCCAAAAACTTGCAGATGAGGTGGATTGGTGATTATAAATTGTCCATAGGAGTGAATGTGTGTGTGAATGGTTGTTTGTCTATGTGTTGCCCTGAGATGGACTGGCGACCCGCCCAGGGTATACCCCTGCCTCTCGCACTATGTGTGCTGGGATAGGCGCAGCAGATCCCCGTGACCCCGAATTCGGGAATAAGTGGGTAAGAAGATGAATGAATGAATGAAATGATCTGGTTCCAACCACTAAGCCTGGTTTCTCCAGTGTCTTCCAGTGTCCTTTAGTGTGACACTGATTAAGTTGTATTTCATTGCTGCTGTCGCCTCTGGCTTGCTTAGTTGATGATCTTAATTTACAGATATTGTTCACTGTACTGTCATATTTGATTTTAATCAGAAAAGCTGCTTTGACACATTTCAATTGTTAAAAAAACACTATCGAGAAGATCAATTGATTTGACTTGGAATTCCCATTGCTGTCTTTTAGTAGGATGACATCTTTTTTGTTAACTGACATGAGATGATGTGATAAGAAGACTTATCCATCTTGTTGTTATGTCTTTTGGTAGCGCTGATGTTTTTTTTCCAGAGAATGATGAGTGTCTCCTTTTTGAGACATTGTCTCATGCTTATTTGCTGTTGGAGATTCTTTTTGTGATTCAAACACTCAGAAACAGCTTACAAGGGTCACGTCCGTGTGGTTCCATTTCCAACTTTTAATGCCTTGAAAATAGGAATGAAGGATTGTGTCTTGAACCAGAAAAGCTCAGTTTTATTGATGATTTATTGAGAAAATGTCCAAGACACCACAGGAGTCCATCTCAGATTTGTGTTAAGGTGGCAATGACTAGGCCTTTAGAGCCTAACAAAGAGTTCATAGCAACATTCCAGTAGCAGAAATCAATTTTCCATCATCACCCTCCTCCATTTAAATTGAATAATAGTCATTTCATAGGTCTTGTTTACTGTTTAAGGCTAAAAGAACCTCCTTTATTTGCTGTAGTCGTTCTATAAGCAACACAAAATCAAGGCCTTACACTTGATTAGTGTGTGTGTAAATCAAGGCACAGTGATCCGAGTTTGTGTAATTTCCTGTGAATAGAGATGCAGGTTTCACAATAACAAAACAGTCAAACATACAGCATATGCATTTTATTTACACTATTAAATAGTAATTCACATTGAATGCATGTCCACTTAGAATTAATTTTTAGTGCATTGAAACAGCTTGGTTGAAATAGTAAACAGAAACATTATAAAATAGGATTATGAACATGTTTAAGTCGTGCTGCACTGATCAGAAAGGGTCTCTCATTTTTTTTTACTAAATATAAAATACACAGGGCGGAGCAGTGGCTCAGTGGATAGCACGGTTGCCTCACAACAAGAAGGTCCCAGGTTCGAATCCCAGGTCGGTTAGTGTTTTTTATAGTGTTTTTTATCTCCCCAATAATCTTCTTTTTAGAAATACAATGTCTAATTGTGAGATACAACATTTTGTATTGCACTATTAAAGAACAGTAATGGCTCAATGGTTAAGGTGTGAAGTTGTTGGTCAATTGACCAGTAAGACCTAGGTTCAAGCCCCACTGTTGGGTCCATGAGCAAGACCCTTCATGCTGCAGGGGCGCTGTACAATAGCTGAGCCTGTGCACTAACCCCCTACTTACTAAACTGGGATATTTTATTTCCCTCAATAAAATATATAGAAAAAAAATCATCTCCATCTTATGCCAAAAAAATGTTCATATGCAGATCATTCATTCATTTTCTCACACACTTATTCCCTAATTCGGGTCATGGGGGTTTGCTGGAGTCTATCCCAACACGAGAGGCAGAGATACACCCTGGACAGGTTGCCAGTCCAATGCAGGGCCTATGCAGATCATCTCTGTTGACATACTCAGGAATTGCCCCGAAATGTCTTAAAGGCAACTTAGTGTAAATTTCATGTCTAATAGTAACACTTTCTGTGATTAAAAGAAATGTATATTTAGAAAAAAAAATAGGTTGATTAATTAGTCTAAATTGACCATAGGAGTGAGAGCAAGTGTGAGTGGTTGGGGTTGGCCCAGGGCTGGACTGGCAACCTGTCCAGCATGTACCCCTGCCTCTTGGGAAGAAGCTGGATAAAAGATGAATGAATGAATTCTCTACAAATTAGTTTTGTCATGTAAAAAAATTGGCAATGCAGACAAAATGACAATATAAAAAGAAAAATAGACAGGCATAAGGAAAGTAAAGAAAAATAAGGGAAAAAAAGAAGGGGAAACGGGTGTGTCACTACATAAAGGCTGCTAAAGCCAAACTACCATTCATTCATTCATCTTTTTACCTGCTTATTCCCTAATTCGGGGTCACGGGGCTCTGCTGGTGCCTATAGGGTGAGAGGCAGGGGTACACCCTGGGGTTGCCAGTCCATTACAGGGCAACACAGAGACAAACAACCATTCACACACACATTCACTCCTATGGACAATTTACAATCACCAATCCACCTCATCTGCATGTTTTTGGACTGTGGGAAGAAACTGGAGTACACGGAGGAAAGCGTGAGGAGAACATGCAAACTCCGCACAGAAAAATCCCCGGCTCGGAAATCGGACCTTCTTGTTGTGAGTCAACTGTGCTATCCAAAGCAAACGCCCACCAAACTACCAAAAAATAAATTATTTTTTGTTATAACTCCAACTCAAAGAATAAAGCCAACCAAATGATTTCTTTCAAAATAATTACAAATAATTTTCTTTTATTTAATTTCTTTTTTTTTCATACATATTTTACATATTTTTTCCATATTACCAGAACTGGGTTCTATACCTAGTGCTACCAAAATTATCGCATGCCGACAGCTCAGGTTTTGGTTCTTTGTGATTGGGGTCAGGTGTCTTGTATCTCTGATTAGGCGGCGTGGAAGCGTTGCCAGGCAACTGCAACTTGTGTGGCTGCCAACTTGCCAGACTACTCGTCCTGAGTAGTCTCATGTGTTTTAAGCTTGTCCATGTAAGTTCTGATTTTAAATCATGTCATTATATCTTTAAATATATATATGTAGGAAATGAAAAAAAATGAAAAAATGGTTATATATTATGCTATGGTTATATATGTGAGCTATCCAAGCTCACATAAGGCAAGAGGTGAGAGTACAGCCTGGACGGGTCGCCAGTCCATCGCAGGGCAACTCATAGACAAACAACCGTTCGCACGCACATTCACTCCTATGGACAATTTAGATTTACCATTCAAACTAATCTGCATGTTTTTGGCAGTGAGCCACCGCACGGCCATAATTTTTATTCATTCATTCATCTTCTTACCCACTTTATTCCCGAACTCGGGGTCACGGTGGTCTGCTGTGCCTATTCCAGCACAGATAGGGCGAGAGGCGGGGGTGCACCCTGGACGGATCATTATTTTTATCACTATTACAAATTATAACCAAATGTGAGAAGTGGTGACCTAGTGGTTAAGGTGTTGGACTAATACCAGAAACACCAGGGTTCAAATTACACCACCACCAAGCAACCACTGCGGGCCCTTGAGAAAGGCCCTTAACCCACAATTGCTCAGTTTTAAAAAAGAGACCAAATGTAAGTCACACTGGATAAGAACATCTGCCAAACTATAACTGTATAACCGAAACTTTATACTATTCATTCATTCATTCATTCATTCATTCATTCATTCAATGATTCATCTTCTTACCCGCTTATTCCCGAATTCGGGGTCACTGGGGTCTGCTGCGCCTATCCCAGCACACATAGGGTGAGAGGCAGGGGTACACCCTAAACGGGTCGCCAGTCCATCTCAGTATACTATTCATTAAATATTTATTATTTTTTAATGCATTGATGAACATTGTATAACCTTTGTTGACAGGAGAGAATACAGGCGAAATTGGTGAAAGAGGTGAAGACAGGTTGGGACTCATCAAACCTGGATTGCCTTAATCCACTACACTTCCATGCCAGTCTAACCTTTATTATTTCTATGAAATTGCTAAGAAATGTCGACAATGCTTAATATAACAGGGATATAAAATCATCTCTTGGAGTTCTAACACGGGTTGAAAATGTTCATATGCAGATCATAAGGCTTGTTTGTGTCTGTATGCAAAACCTGTTGGTCATCTGACTGTTGAATGTTGCACAGCGGATGTGAACTATATGATTGAGACATGAGGAATCACTCACCTAGCTGGAGAACAATTATGCCCCAGACACACTTGCTCCAAGACTGCATTACAGCTGATTAATATTTAATGCAAGGAGCAGCTATTTGTGATGTATAATTTGTAATGGCGCAATCAGAATGTGATGAATGGCAAACTTTAAGTAATAGGATCTGCAGACTCCTATAGATGTCACGCCATACCCCTACCTCGTCACTAACCACCATCACCTGCTGATTAGGGATGTGATCAATCAGCCGGGTGATGGTGAGTTATTTAAGGTGAGCGCCATCCTTACGATGGCGTGGATTATTATGTTTGCTAAGTGGATATTTGTTCGCCTACTCGCAGAATCTATGTTTGAGTCCTCGTCTGTTCTAAGAGTCTGTCACTTTGTTTGAATCCCACGAAGATAAGTATCGTTTTTCATTAGAGCAGCGTTGCTGCGCAGTTTCGTTTTGTGTTTTCGTTTTGTGTGTTCCGTAACGTCTGACTCCTCTTTGTATCTATAATCTCCTAACAATAGACATCTATAAATTTAAGCCTTACCATATTTGGCTGACCTTGATCATTAATGATGACTAATTTAAATAGATTGTACATGTTTGTCTACACTAGATGTGATTTTGACAAGTAGGATGTGATCCTGGATTTATAATCCTTGATAATCCTGAATCAGCATTTCAATCAAGCAATTTTACCTTCTAATGTTATCAATTTTCCTCTTAATAAACTGAAATGTAATATTATAAATGTATTTATTAAATAAAAAAAACATGAAATACATACATTACATATGTAATCCATTACTTGTGTAAAGAAAAAAACCACCCACCAGCACAACAACGGAATCCAGTGGCATGGGTGAAGGGATCTCGTGTTCCGTAGCGCTTCTAGAATAATAATAATCACTTACACCATTATCACTTACATCATTAAAATTTTGTTTAAATATTATTTAGTTTTATGATTTCTTTAATCTGACTCCAATTTATATCATATTTATATATTTTTTCCAAATGTTTTTATTTAACTGTTGATCATAATTTAGACTTTGATTACTTATGAATTCTCATACTTTTAGTCATCTGTTCATTAAGAGGTCCAAAGTTGCACAGAGCCTCACTCCGGCCGATTAAGTGAGTCCCACAGTCACAGAACTGTCAATCGAAACTTCGTCAGAGGTTACATCGTTCGCTAATATTAGTTAGCCACATAAATACATACTACTAATAAATAAATACTTGCTAGGCTAGGTGATAGATATTAATCTGGGAGAATGTATACAATTAAACTCCAGTTATCTTATCCTGACACATTATCGTCAGTCTAACCCGAGTCAGAGGATGTACCATTCGTTACTATTTATTACTAGTTTATTTAGCCACATAAATGTAACTTGCTAATTTAGGCGATAGACAACTCCATTTGTCTTCTTCTGACATGTGACTTTTCGGTAACAACAAACTCCTCGTTAATCTACTTGCAATAACTCAGTCTGAAGAATTACAGATAAATCCATTACAATTTATTACATCAGGTAGGTAAAGCATTAAAAGTACAAAGTACATGCAAAAGAAAAAAATGACTACAGAATGTTTCCCCCGATTGTTTTGTCAATGCTCCTTAAATACCCTACTAAAGGAACAGAGTCATACATTTCTGAGATTTGGTGCAAACACTGGATTAGTTTCTCCTGGACTAAAAGCTTACCAAAAGGTTTGTAATTACTTATATTGCTGTACGTGCAGATTCATTCATTCATTCATTCATCTTCTTACCCGCTTATTCCCAAATCCGGGGTCACGGGGGTCTGCTGCGCCTATCCCAGCACACATAGGTCAAAAGGCAGAGGGGACACCCTGGACAGGTCGCCAGTCCATCACAGGGCAACACATAGACAAACAACCATTCACACACACTTTCACTCCTATGGACAATTTACAATCATCCATCCACCTCATCTACATGTTTTTGGACTGTGGGAGGAAACAGTCCAAAAACATGCAGATGAGGTTCAAATCTTTCTGTGAGGAGTTTACATGTTCTCCCCGCGCTTGTGTGGGTTTCCTCCGGGTTCTCCGGTTTCCTCCCAGAGTCTAAAAACATTGGTGATTGTAAATTGTCCAATGAAGTGAATGTGAGTCTATGTGTTGCCCTGAGATGGACTGGCAACCCGTCCAGGGTGTATCCCTGCCTCTCGCCATATGTGTGCTGGGATAGGCACCAGCAGACCCCCGTGACCCCGGATTCGGGAATAAGTGGGTAAGAAGATGAATGAATGAATGAATAAAAATCAACATGGCACAGTGAGTAGTTATTCCTTAATAATAATAATAATAATAATAATAATAATAATAATAATAATAATAATAATAATAATAATAAGTATAGTTATGTGTAAATGTGAGATTGTGTTGAGACAACATTAACATTCAAATAAAGAATTTTAACATTGTTATGTATCGGTATCCCTCGTGCACCAAGTGAATTAAGACCAGCTAGACATTAATTAACGCCACAGGCATTCGTTCAACAACTGGAGATTTATCCTGTGTAGAATTCCTTATAGGAAAACTAATTATCAGTTTTAAATAGTGCCGAGTCTCACACAAACAGCTAATGAACTACGCCGTGCTGCTAAATTGTCTTAACCCGTAAATTGGGATGAGAACAAATACGCTTAATTCAGTGCATGTGCCCTGAGTAATTATGCTTTTCAGAGAATTTTCATAAAAGCATTTGTTAGGAGAAAGAGTTCCTGGATTTTCCTTAATTTATGCTAATAGAATGAATCAGTCTTACATTTTGCTAGAGTGTATTAATATGGAAAGTATATTAAAAAGGGGTATTGAACATTCTTGCCCTAGCTGGGATAAAACCTGAATACGGTCTTTGTGCACTTTGTTGGCACTGGTAGGAGCTTTCGGGAGTAAAGCTTTCGATAAGATTCAGAATATATATATATATAGGGGTAAATCCAGATGAAATCTGCACTGTGGTGCAGTACAGATGTGGTTTTTCACCCTGAGTAAAATCTGGAACAAACAGCCAGACATTTCGTTATTGCTATGAACTCATAATGTAACTACTGAGCAGAACATTTAAGGACCATTGTTCATTTTTTTAGGTTAGAAAGGATGAATCTGAGAAAAAGGGTTTCTATTCCGAGATTTGGAATATCAGGCTCCAAACTCTGCTTCTTGAAACCAATGTATTACCACAAAGGGTATGAAGAAATGACACCATCAAGATTCATACCCAAACCACTAACACTGGTGGAAATAGATAGATAGATCGACAGACAGACAGACAGACAGACAGACAGACAGACTGACAGAGAGACAGACTGACAGATAGACAGACTGACTGACAGAAAATTAGATAGATAGATAGATAGACAGACAGACAGACAAACAGGCAGACAGACAGACAGACAAACAGACAGACAGACAGACAGACTGACTGACTGATTGACTGACTGACTGACTGACTGACTGATAATTAGATAGATAGATAGATAGATAGATAGATAGATAGATAGATAGATAGATAGATAGATAGATAGATAGATAGATAG
>JAOTRA010000012.1:660197-670197 GCA_026260255.1 Pseudolaguvia tuberculata | reverse complement strand
CTATGAGGGTCGAAATTGTAGTTCCTCACCAGCTTCAAACGCATACGACAGTAATTCTCTGCACTCGACAACTTCCAATAATTCTGTTTATGCTGCCTACACACACACACACACACACACACGCACGCACACACACACACGCACACACACACACAAGATTCCAATGTTAAATATAACTTTATCCATGAGCGCCGTCTGCATTTATGCAGCATATATTACCCATAACCCCCTTGACGCAGTCTCACCTGATTGCCCAGGGTCCACTGTCGCTCAGAAGAGATCGCCGTGCTGCTTTCCACTGCCTCACGATGGCGCTGTTCTGTGTGTGCATCTGCTTCAACATGCTGTTGTACCTCAGGTTCTCCTGACGAGCTCTCCGGTTAAATGGCTCCACAAACTGGTCCTGCATGTGTGTGTTTGTGTGTGTGCGTGTGTGTGTGCGTGTTGCATAAAAATACATAGTTTACATACTAGTCTGGAGCATTTAGACTCACCAGGAAGACCTGGTTTCAAGCCTCACCATCACCAAAGAAGACCAGGAAGATCTGGTTTCAAGCCCTACCACCACCAAAGAAGACCAGGAAGATCTGGCTGCAAGCCCCACCACCCCCAAATAAGACCAGGAAGACCTGGCTGTAAGCCCTAACACCGCCAAAGAAAACCAGGAAGACCTGATTTCAAGCCCCACCACCGCTAAAGAAGACCAGGAAGACCTGATTCCAAACCCCACCACCGCCAAAGAAGACCAGGAAGACCTGGTTCCAAACCCCACCACCACCAAAGAAGACCAGGAAGACCTGATTTCAAGCCCCACCACCGCCAAAGACGACCAGGAAGACCTGGCTGCAAGCCCCAACACCGCCAAAGAAAACCAGGAAGACCTGGTTCCAAGCCCCACCACCGCCAAAGAAGACCAGGAAGACCTGATTTCAAGCCCCACCACCGCCAAAGATGACCAGGAAGACCTGGCTGCAAGCCCAAACACCGCCAAAGAAAACCAGGAAGAGCTGGTTCCAAACCCCACCACCGCCAAAGAAAACCAGGAAGACCTGGTTCCAAACCCCACCACCACCAAAAAAAAAAAAACAGGAAGACCTGGTTCCAAACCCCACCACCACCAAAGAAGACCAGGAAGACCTGATTCCAAGCCCCACCACCGCCAAAGAAGACCAGGAAGACCTGTTTGAAGGGTCCCACAATCACCAATGAAGACCTATGTTAGTCTTCCAATGGTGCTGAGCTCATAGCGCATTATTTACTGATGTGTTTAATACAGATTACTATTAATACATACTAGCGCTGTTGGTGTATATTGGTGGATCTAATATTCCAAAACCGATATTCGATAATTGACAAAAAATTGGTTTAAATATAAAAAATAATAAAAAATATTAGGTAATCGGCCAATCTCTAATCTTAAATATCAAGCAATATATTTACAGCATTTATCTCTTTCATACAAGTGAGCAATAGAGGGTTAAGGGCCTTACTACTCAGGGGCCCAACAGTAGTAGCTTGCAGGTGCTGTCCATCTTAACCACTGTACTACAACTTCTAGCGATACCATATGACAAACAGTTTTACATTTCCTTATACATGTGAGTATTCCTGGAACCTGCTGCGAAAGTGATTACCTGAAAGCGGATCTTGCTCTCGCCTCGTTCCCTTTCTCGCCGGTGCAGCTTTATCATAAAGGCTTCGTAACAGTCTTTAAAATACAAAGCCATGGTCTCGTGCCCCTGACTGAACGTCTCAATCTCATACTGCTTCATGTACGGGATGATCTGAGGGAGGAAACGGATTACAGTTACGCTTGTTCCGCCGCAAAAGCTCTCGATGTTCATTCCACCAGACTCACGTATTTGTCAAGGTACACCCTCCACTCTGGGGAGCTGCAGTAGAGCTGGAAATCCTCAAAGAAAGAAGGACTGCCATTGGAGTTGGGAAGCGACGGGAGGTGCAGCTCCATGTACAGCAACTTGTGGACTTTGGACAGGAGAGTTCGAAGCAGAGGGACCAGAAAGGCGTACGTCTCCTCTTTATCTCTCCCGTTGGTTTCTTTCTGTTCGCTGAGGGAGCGCTGGAGGATGCACTCGATCCGGCCAAGCAGGAAACATGCCTCGTCCTGAGACTCCACTGTTTTCATCTGTAGAATCCCATTCAGCTTGGCCGTGGCCATGGAGGACACCTAACACACAATCAGGGTCAAAAATGTGCTTCAACAAGCAGGCATCTCTTTCACTACACAGTCCACACCACGTGCCGCCAAGATCTGGTGAAGATGATATTAGCACACACTGACCTGAGGGTCCGGCTGAGCCATAAACCCAAGCAGGAGTCTGAGTCCGAGCTGCGAGAGCTGCTGCCACTGCGTTCCTGCAGTGTACCACACCATGAGGCCGTCCATCAACGTGACCGTGTCCTCCAGCAGCCTCTCGCTCCACAGTGCCGGGTTGACCAGTCCCTCGGCTTGCAGGAAGTCTTGCACCACATGCAGCAGCCGCACTGCATTTTCCGTGTGCTCGGGTAACGTTGCTGCCGCGCAATCCCGGTTATCGTTCACGGCGCACTCTAGCATCCGTTCCAACAGACTGCAGCCGCATACAGACACACAAACAGCAGAAAAAGTTAGAAGCAAAGAAGTAGAGGAGAAACACATGACCATTCACAGGACGTACCCAAGTTTGATGTGGTCAACAGGCAGCAGGAGTTCGTTAGCTGTACCCAGTTTAGTAAGAGCAGAGAAAACCTGCCCTCTCTCCAGCCATGCTGTATCATCCGAGCCGATTACACCTTTCCACATCACACACAGCACTATCTCCAAAATCATCCGTGACAACTCCTCCTCTATACGCTACACACACACACACACACACACACACACACACACACACACAAATTACATACATACATACACTCCTTCACACACACTCAGTCACATCATCTTACCTCCATGCTGTTGAAAGACTCTCCCAAAGAAACGTTATCGCTGAACAGGAAACTGTCTTCTCCCAGAGAGGAAGTGGTCTCCCGGTCATGTGCGGTACCAGGGAAAGGTTTGGAATGTTCCAGCGGTGAGGGGGTTTGACTACCGCTGTCTGTCTGCTCGACTGAGTGAACTTGAATCAGATCCAGACCTAGACCTCTGCACTTGGAGGTCTCACTGGGGGTCTCGGACAGGGACAGCACTTCTCCATTCTCCTCCAGACTCTCAGCACCCATCTGAACCTCTGCACGGTTCGAGCCGATGCTACCCAGACTGGCAGAGTCTCCGCGACCCGAACCGGATCCAGAGTCCCCGCTGCAGCTACGCACTAACACACGGATCAGAGTGTCCTGCCAACAGGGCTGACGGGAAATCTGCAGTGCTGAGTCTGCCTGAGATTGGACCAGGGAATACAACTACACACACACACACAAAAAGTTTGTTTTTGGACTGTGGAAGGAAACCGAGAGTACCCGGAAGAAACTCACACAAGCGAACATGCAAACTCTGCACAGAAAACCCCCTAGCCCAGGAATCGAACCCAGAACCTTCTTCTTGTGTTAAGCGAAAGTGCCACCTATGGTTTCTTAATTAATAAATTTGCATGTTCTCCCTGTGCTTGCGAGGGCTTTCTCTGGTTACTCCAGTTTCCTCCCAGAGTCCAAAAACATCAAGTCCAACAACATTAGCTTGATGGGTGACTCTAAATTGTCCATAGGAGTGAGTGTGTGTGTGTGTGTGTGTGTGTGTGTGTGAGATTCTTTGTGTGGCCCCGCTATAGACTGCCGACTGAGGGAATAAGCGGGTTAAAAATATAAATGAATGAATGAATGAATGAATGAATGAATGAATGCGTAACTGAAAGAATAAACCTTCCTGGCTCTCACCCTCTTACACACGAGCATTCGCACACTGAGATCGGTCCGATGAATCAGCTGTACAAGCGCCATCAGATCTTTATAGTTCACCACAATGTCTGTAGGTGAAGGGTCAAAGGTCAAAGTACATGAATCAACTCCTCCTCCTCCAACATTGAGATGGTATTCAACGCTGTGTGTTTTATTGACTTGGTGCTGACCTGTGTGAAGGATCTGGTTGAGGAGGCACTTGACCAGCGTGGGGTTGATGTGAAAGTCAGGCAACAGGAGGGTGAGGCCAGAGTAACCGACTTCTTTCAATCTCAGCCGCTGCTTGCTCTTTTCGTAAACACGATCGCACCTCAGCATGCGCTCGAACAGCTGAACACACACACACACACACACACACACACACACACACACACACACACACACACACACACACACTGGATTTGAGGTAACAGTATTGAAAGGGCTGTATGATAGCGAGAACAAGACAATAAAGTGTATTTTGCACCACACTGCCCTCTGTTGGCCTGTCTTATTGATACGTGCCCTAATGACACTTAGGCAGCAATACAAATTGGAATTTGACAGTGTTGCCATCTGCTGGATAGTCTAGAAATTTTCCGATGCTCCTGCAAATGTGATACCATATTTTTCAATGATCAGTTATTTGTCTCTTTTGATAAACAACTTTTTGATACACCCTTTTATATAAAAAATATATACTGCCATCTGTTGGTAAGTCTTAAAACATTTTGATATCACTTTTCCTTGTATATAAAAATGTAACATCTGTACAGCAATACAATGTTCAATGAGAAGTTACGATAGCTTGACAGAAAATATTGACATAAGTTCTCGAAAGTGGGTAAATGATGGTGTGTGTGTGTGTGTGTGTGTGTGTGTGACCTTGAAAATTAGCTCTCGGAGGCGATCAGAGTGTTTGTGGTTGAGCAGCAGGGCGTAGCAGGAATCGGCAGCTCCCGGTTCGAACAGCAGAAGGAAAAGCTGATCGCGAGATGCGCTGGTCTGAAGAAGATTCAACAGCAGCTGGAATATACTACACAGCTACAACACAGAGAACACAAAGAACTGTGTGTTACTCAAGCACAAACAATTCAGATGCTTGTATGGGTTTTCTCCGGGTACTCAGGTTTCCTCCCATAGTCCAAAAAACATGTATATTATGTTGATTGGTGATTCTAAATTGCCCATAGTAGTGAGTGTGTGCGTGTGTGTGTGTGTGTGTGTTTGTATGTCTATGTGTGGCCTGGCGATTGACTATCAACCTGCCTAGGGTATACCCCTGCCTTTTGCCCTATATGCGCTGGGTTTTTTTCCCCCTGGCTCATCACTTCCTGTTTTCAGACCCGTGACTATGAGGTCATCCGCAAATTTAATAATGACGGTATTGTTCAAAGAGGCCACAGTACCATGTGTGTGTGAGGAGAATGTAATGCATCTTGTGGCTATTGGGCAGCTCCGTGGGAAACTGCCACTACTCATTGAAGAAATTTACCCCATTATATTTCACAGGGCAGTTAAGCGGACAATAACATCTATCCTGTTCAATGGAAGGTATGTGTAAACCAGATCAGACAGGAAGGTTAATAATGGTAGCCCCTATGTCCAGAATTAGATGGACATGTCTCTCAAATCCAATTAGTGACATGTGACTTTCAGGCTTAATTAAATGAGGGACTGAAAACAGAGACGCAGAGGGTCGGAACGCCATAGTATTCCAACATTCCTGTGGAAGTGGTAGTTCAACAGTTATTGGTAGATCAGTGGGTGCAAAAAATATTCAGAATATTAGATAGATGTTTACAAGTTGTATTGAAAAGTTTTATTTGTTTTAGACGAAGCAATTGAAAGTTAATTGCCTTGCCCAAGGGTCCGGGGGTCTCGACAGTGGTGGTGGGTTTTGTCTGAAATCGCTTACTACTCAAGTATGTACTAGATTTGAGTAAGAATAAACACATCGTAATAATTTAGCACAGTCACGTCACAACAAGAAGGTCCCGGGTTCGATTCCCGGGCCAGGGGTCTTTTTGTGAAGAGTTTGCAAGTTCTCTCCACACTTGTGTGGGAGCTCCGGTTTCCTCCCACAGTCATGTACATCGGCTTGATTAGTGAGTCTAAATTGCACATAGGAGTGAGAGTGATTGTGTTTGTCTATGTGAGGCCCTGAGATGGACTGGTGACCCGTCCAGGGTGTACCTGGACTCTCGTCGTTTGTGTGCTGGGATAAGGAACGAGTCTGTGGTATGTTTACAGGTCGTATAAATAACATTCCACCGCCATTTTGATATCACGTGACCTACGACATCACAGATAGTATCACGTGACCAATGACATTACAGCGCAAATTTAAAGAGGGTGGGAAATTTAAGTAGAAGGAAGCCCTTTGTTATATGACGGTGTCTCTCCCACGGAATCATGGGATAGTCGAATCCCATCGGGAGTAGCAGGACCTACAGGAAGAATTCAGACACCGCACACACATCACGTCCTCAGTTCCATGTGCATGTACCTGTTCTTCATCCCCGATAGCAGCAATGTATCCCAGCATGCCCTGGATCTCCTCCTGACTCACACCTTTGCTGATGTAATACTTGAGAAGGCCACAGAGGGACGCTCTGATAGTCCGAACATCGTCTTCGCTCACATCGTCGTCGTTCTGGTTCCCGTAACTATATGGCAATAAATCAATGAACTCGGGCTAATAAACACTATCAAAGATTTGTGTGAAGCATCATGGGAGATGTTTTTGTTCTCTCACCTGTAGTAAAGGCGAATGGTGTCCAGCAGGAACTGGACACCGTATTTCTTCCTGAACTGCTTCCTATTGTCCTTAACTACAGTGGACATGTACTGGATATGACCTTCAGGGGGACATCATTAACACCGTTAACATTAGCAACTAAAACACACACACACACACACACACACACACACACACACACACACACACACACTGACCAATGCGTAGAGGAAAGTCTCCTTGATTCCAGATGTTAAAGTTGAAAAGCAGGTGTGTGTGCAGCTGTTGCAGGAGCTGGAGATTCTTCTCGTGGGTCACCTGCTCGATCAGCAACTGTACGGCAACCAGTACGCTTACGTCCATCAGAAACGCAGGCAGCTATGTACGTCACACACACACACACACGCTATTTTACTGGTATATTAAATTTAACTACCGGTCAATTATATTCAATTATATTATCTTAAACAGAGACAGAAGAGGAATGAGAGACAGATATAAAAGAGACGAAAGAGACGGATAGACAGAGAGAGACGGAAAGACAGAAATGAAAAAAAAGAGAGACAGACACAAAGACAAAAAGAGAGAGAGTGAGACAGACAGATAGTTAGGAGGACAGAAACAGAAAGACAGTGTGTGTGTGTGTGTGTGTGTGTGTGTGTGTGTGTACCTTCTGTAGCAGGGCAGCGAGGGTGGCCACGCAGTGTGTGTGCAGCAGCGTCTCTTGGTTGATAGGGTGTCTGTACAGGAAGTGCTTTAACACCAACAGGAAGGTAGCAGCAAGATTTTTCTCCAACCGAGCCTCTGAAACACAAACACACACACATATACACACACACACACACACACACACACACACACACACACACACACGAGCAAAAGCGCTGTTAGACCTTAATAAATGAATAAACTCCAAGATTAAATTCACACACACACACACACAAATACACACACATATACACACACATATACACACACACACATACATACACACACACACCTGAAGCTCTGTTGGATGGGAGTATGACCCAGTCTCCATCACTGGGTGTGGCACACTCAAGGGTCATGCCCTCTGACCTTGAGAGAACAGTGTGCTGTTCAGGAGTCAACAGGGTCAGCTGGTCCAAAATGGGAAAAAGCACAGGAAGTCCTCCAATACAGTTAATGATATCCTACACACACACACACACACACACACACACACACACACACACACACACACACTAAGTATATAATCAGTGAAACAATGTATAAAAACGTGTGTGTGTGTGTGTGTGTGTGTGTGTGTTGCCACTCCCACCTTAATGTCCCAGTTCACCACTTTATTCCCAGTCAGACGTCCATGCAGGAGATTAGGAGACAGGTCCACACAGATGGGGTTCTTACAGGCCTAACAAGAGACAGGGGACATTTGTACCTTTCAGTACATGTGTAATCTTTAGTGTAATATGGTAGACCACACCTTCCCCAAAAGAAGACGAAGCTTAGTGGAACTGGTGGTTCAGCGGTAACGCTGTTGGACTGCTGATCATGGGTTTAAGGCTATTTCTGTTGGGCTCCTGAGAGAGGCCCTTAGTTGGATAAATGAGACAGCACCGTTGGATAAATAAGATAAATGTAAAATGCCCTGTGTAAGGGCGTCTACCAGAAATACCCTTCAAAATCCCTTGCGTCCACTAACCTTTGGTGAATAATGTAGGAGGAGCTTAGTGCTTAGGTCGCCAAACTCCGCCTCCTGACTCTTAATGGGAGAAATACAATTCGGTCCTGAAACGAGAAAAGAGAAAACTTTGAGTGTCTTTGTGTAACATACGTCCACCTGTCTGTCTGTCTGGACAACAGGCGGCGCAGTGGTGTAGTGGTTAGCACGGTTGCCTCACAACAAGAAGGTCCCGGGTTTGAATCGAGGACCGGGGTCTTTCTGTGTAGAGTTTGCATGTTCTCCCTCTGCTTGCGTGTTTTCTCTGGGAATTCCGGTTTCCTCCCACAATCCAAAAACATGTATATTAGATTAAATAGTGATTCCAGATTGCATGTGGTTGTTTGTCTATTTGTGGCCCTGTGATGGACTGGTCAAATGCCCAGGGTGTAACTTTGCCTCTCGCCCTATGTGCGCTGGGATAGGGTCCAGAAGACCCCCGTGACTTAGAATTAGGGAATAAGTGGGTTGAAAGATGAATGAATGAATGTCTGGACACCTTTTTTTTCTAAACATCTGTCTGTCTGATTGTGTTGGTCTGTGTGTGTCTGTCTCTCTGGACAGCTGTCTCCAGTACCTGTGTTGTAAAGTGCTCTGATCATGTTGGTGCTCAGAGCCTCACTAAAAACCATCACAGTGCTCAGGTGTCCCTGCAGTGACGTGGGTCGTCCCCACTCGCTGTCCTGTGTCCCCGGGGAGATTAGAGTCAGCTTAGACAGACCGCCCCACACGGATGCGCGGGATTGAGGTGGGTCGGCAATCTGAGACGGGGGAGGGGTGGTGGTGCGCTGACCCGCCGAGCCGATGCAGCATGATGTGAAGGCCTGGGTGGAGAGACAGACAAAGACAAGCTCATTGTTTTAGTTGGCCTGTCTTACTGCATACCTGTTTATCTAAGTATCTGTACATCTGGATGTGTGTATATATATATTCTGTGTCATTGTGCTTCATAAGCACCTCCACCATGTTGGGGTACTTCAATGGTGCTGATAATTTCAGCTGCCCGTCCACGTAGATGTAGACGAGACTCTGTCCAAACGGTCTCTTCCCAGGAATATGCACCACCCCAACAAAGTGCTGAAAGACAAATTAAGAAAAGTTTATGCGACAGGTAATCCTAGGTCCTGAGTTTTGTGACTGGGAATGCTGGGATATTGAAGAGAAATTCCTGGGTTATGCAAGGAATGCTGGTATATGTAAGAGGGGAATGCTGGTATATGTGAGAGGGGAATGCTGGGATATGTAAGAGAGAATGCTGGGATGTGTAAGAGGGAATGCTGGGATGTGTAAGGGGAATACTGGGATATGTAAGAGGGAATGCTGAGATGTGTAATAGGGAATGCTGGGATATGTAAGAGGGAATGCTATGATATGTAAGAGGGAATGCTGGGATGTGTAAGAGAGAATGCTGGGATATGTAAGAGGGAATGCTGGGATATGTAAGAGGGAATGCTGGGATGTGTAAGAGGAAATGCTATGATATGTAAGAGAGAATGCTGGGATATGTAAGAGGGAATGCTGGGATATGTAAGAGGGAATGCTGGGATGTGTAAGAGGGAATGCTGAGATGTGTAATAGGGAATGCTGAGATATGTAAGAGGGAATGCTATGATATGTAAGAGAGAATGCTGGGATATGTAAGAGGGAATGCTGGGATATGTAAGAGGGAATGCTGGGATGTGTAAGAG
>JAOTRA010000012.1:607804-616084 GCA_026260255.1 Pseudolaguvia tuberculata | reverse complement strand
TCCTGAATCTGAGGTTTGACTATCGAACGAATTCTCCTCTCCAGTACCCTGGCATAGACTTTCCCAGGGAGGCTGAGTGTGATTCCCCCTGTAGTTGGAACACATCCTCTGATCCCCTTTCTTAAAAAGAGGGACCAACACCTTGGTCTGCCAGTCCAGCGGCACTGTTCCCAGCCGCCACGCGATGCTGCAGAGGCTTGTCAGCCAAGACAGCTCCACAACATCCAGAGACTTGAGGTACTCTAAGCGGACTTCATCCACCCCTGATGCCTTGCCACCAAGGAGTTTTTTGACTAACTCAGTGACTTCAGCTTGGGTGATGGATGAGTCCACATCCTAGGCCCCCCCCCCCCCGTCTCTGCTTCCTTCCACCGCCCAACAATGTCCCTAGTTGAAGTCAGTAGTGAAGCTCTCCACCACCACTGTAGAGTGTTGGCAGAGCACTGATTTCCCCTCCTGAGTTGTCGGACAGTTTGCCAGAATCTTTTTGTGGCCGCTCGATAGTCATTCTCCATGGCCTTACCGAACTCCTCCCAGACCCGAGTTTTTGCCTCTGCAACCACTCGTGCTGCTGTCCGTTTTGCCTGCCGGTAACCTTCAGCTGTTTCAGGGGTCCTACAAGCCAACCAGGCTCGATAGGACTCGTTTTTCAGCCTGACTGCATCCTTTACTTCCATCTTCCACCACCGGGTTCGGGGGTTGCCGCCTCGACAGGCACCAGAGACTTTAAGACCACAGCTCAAGGCAGCTGCATCAACAATGGAGGTGGAGAACATGGTTCACTCAGACTCAATATCTCCAGCCTCCCCCGGTATCCGGTCGTAGCTCTGCCGGAGGTGAGAGTTGAAGTTACAGGGGATTCTGCCAGACGTTCCCAGCAGACCCTCACAATATGCCATCTGATCCAACTTGCCACCGATGGTGATCAGTTGACAGCTCCACCCTTCTCTTTACCAGAGTGTCCAAGACATACGGCCGGAGATCAGATGATACAACTACAAAGTCGATCATTGACTTCCAACCTAGGGTGTACTGGTGCCATGTGCACTGATGGACACCCTTATGCTCAAACATAGTGGACAAACTGTGACTAGCACAAGTCCAACAACAATTTCGTGTCCGGGAATTGGGTCGCCAAGGACCCCGTCTTTGACTGCCACCCAATGCACCGGCCCCTTACGGTCCCTCCTGCAGGTGGTGAGTCCACAGGAGGTCGGCCCCACGTCACTCCTTCTGGCCCAGCCCCGTGGGATAATACCCGTTCAACAGGCCTGGTTGCGCCATACCGGGCAACGTCACTGGCCTTGTTTTAACATTACTCATAAGCGGTAGATTGGACTGCGCTTGGTCTGGCCTGTCCCACAGGACCTGTTTGTCTTGGGAGACCCTACTGGGGGCATGTAGCCCCTGACAACATAGCTCCTACGATCCTTCAGGCACTCAAACCTCTCCACCACGATAAGGTGGCAGTCCATTGAGAGGATGTTTGAACTTTGTGGTCTAAATGCATAGCGCTGTGTGTGGCCTAAAAGTAACACTGCTAATCGCCCCGAACACACCATCCGCACTGGCACCAAATAACCCTGTCACAGTCCAGACACAAATCCTATAATTCAGTCTGGCTGAGCTTAAACTGTAGATCCTACCAGATTAAACACCACGAAATTACACACAGGTGGACTCTTGGCTAATTATTCATTTGATTGCACTGGATTTTATTTAAGGGGATTACAGTACAGGGGAAGAATGTGTAGAATATACACACACACACTCACAACTTTTCTGATTTTTCATTTTACAGTTATGAGCTACTTTGTGTTGGTCTAAAACATAAAATACACTTAAATTGACTACACGGTTCAAGGGGGATGAAGCTGTAAAGATGATCAAAGTACGCGTACCACCAACTAACATTTCCAGCTATATGCCCATTCCTTTTCTCTCTCTCTCTCTCTCTCTCTCTCTCTCTCTTGTTATCAAAATGGCATTGTTATTTTGAATGTTTTTTTTTTTTGGTTGCTTTTTTTTAATGTCCTTTCTTTGTTGCTGTAGGAGCTGCAGTTGGAGCATGCTCGGCAGGCGTTTGCTCAAAAGGACAAAGCCAAATCCGGCATGATCTCTGCTATGGACTTTAGTGACATCATGTCCACCATCAGACACCACATGCTGACCAATTTCGTTGAGGAAAATCTGGTCTCTGTAAGTCGGGGGGGGGTTGTAGGTGTGTATTTAGACTTGAATTAGGTCAAATTACAAGAACAAAATGCTAAAGTCTACACTCGTTGTCATGACCCAGGGGACCTGCAGCGCTGTCTGATTGCCTAAAGCGTATTCTGTGCTTAATATTGTAAAACTGTGCTATTTGACACATGTACTGTTACCATAGCAACGCTTTAACCCTTAAGATTAGACCTATGACATGACAATACTGCACCTTTTTCTTGCAATGCAGCAGGAGAATATTTGCTGGGGAATATTTATTATTTAGCAAAATATTCTTTCATTCATCCTCTTACCTGCTTATTCCCTATTTCGGGGTCACGGGCGTCTGCTGGTGCCTATCCCAGCTCACATAGGGCAAGAGGCTTACAGAGGTTACACCCTGGACGGGTCGCCAATCCATCTCAGGGCAAATATAAAATATAATGAGCACTTTGATTATATGTTGGTGTGACCTCTTATTTACCGTCTTTAGGCAGCAGGTAGCGGAACTTCTCACATGGTCAGCTTCTCCTACTTCAACGCCTTCAACTCGCTCCTCAACAACATGGAACTCATCCGTAAGATCTACAGCACACTCGCCGGCAGCCGCAAAGACACACTTGTCACTAAAGGTATGACACTGGGGTTTACCCGTCAGCCATATTCCAGTCTTCTGCTGTAGGACCTTAATGGAATACTTTGTTGGTGGGTGGGGGGGTTTCTTTCTCCATCAATAGAGGAGTTTGTTTATGCTGCCAATAAGTTTGGTCAGATCACTCCAATGGAGATCGATATCCTGTATCAGCTCGTCGGCCTCCACTCCCAAACCGGGTAAGAGATTCCATTATCCATAATTAAGCCTTAAGAATTTTGCTGCTCATTTGTAAATTCATTGAAGTTTTCATGTTCTCTCTATGCTTGTGTGGGTTTTCTCTGGGTACTCCGGTTTCCTCCCACAGTCCAAAAACAAGTACATTAGGTTGATTGGTCATTCTAAATCGCCCATAAGATTGAATGTGTGGGATCTCCAGCAGACCCCTGTGACCAGGAATAAGCGGTTAAGATGTTTGTGATCGGGGAGGGTGTTGGCGATTGATTGTCTGATGCAGGCTCATAACCTGAATTTTCTCATTGGTGTCCTGCTGCTTATAAATTAAATTCTGATCTTAGTTTCCCAAATGATTAAATAAGGAACTTTTCTGTAATATCCATCCCAAATTTAATGTAATAGTCACATAAACTTTATTCTTCCCATCATAGCCGTCTGAACCTGTCTGATATCGAGCGGATAGCTCCTCTGGAAGAAGGTGCGCTGCCTTATCACCTAGCAGAGGCGCAGAAACAGGTGTGTGTGTGTGTGTGTGTGTGCGTGTGTGTGTGTGTGTGTGTGTGTGTGTGGACAGTTGTTTCACTTCCATCTTTGGTTACCTGTCTGTTTCTCTTAGGTGCACGGAGATGCCACTCGTCCCATATGGCTCCAGGTTGCAGAGTCAGCGTATCGTTTTACCCTGGGTTCTATCGCTGGAGGTGAATTACACACAGAGCTTTAAACTGTTATTTATCTATATGACTAAATTGAACTGCAAATGTTTATAATCTTAGAATGTTAATTATAATACAAACTTTTTTTTGTCTGTATTCAGCTACGGGTGCGACAGCGGTGTACCCTATAGACCTGGTCAAAACACGGATGCAGAACCAACGCTCCACTGGTTCCTTTGTAGGAGAACTCATGTACAAGAACAGCTTTGACTGCGCCAAGAAGGTCCTGCGTTATGAGGGTTTCTTCGGCTTCTATAGAGGTGTGTGTGTGCGTGCGTGTGTGGCTCCGCCATTAAAAGGTCAACATGATTTGATCATGCTTTTCTCTGTTTCTCCCTGTTTGTTTTAATCCCTACCTTTTCTCATTAATCTTTCTTGCTTTATTTTTTTTTTCACTTTTTTTTGTCCTCCTTCTTTCTCTTGCCCTTCTGCACCCTGTTTTCTTTTTTTTAATCTTTTTACCTCTCCCTTTCTTCATCTAACTCCCACTGTCCACTTAACTTTTCTCTTTCTCTCTAAATCTCTGCTTTGTCTTCCTCTTCCTAACTCTCTACCGTATCTCTCTCTCTCTCTCTCTCTCTCTCTCTCTCTCTCTCTCATATTTACCTTTTCTCTTCCTCCCCCCATTCCTCCTCTCTAGGTCTTGTCCCTCAGCTGATTGGTGTTGCTCCAGAGAAAGCAATCAAACTCACTGTAAGTTCTATATTCAGTATGTCTTCTGTGTGGTGTTAAATATATGTTAAACTGTTGCTGCAGTCCAGTGATGTACTCGAACCCGTCCAGCGTCCTGGGGGAAAGTTTTAACAGGGTTTTAGTGCTGGTTTAAACCTCAGTCTGATTCCCATTGATTTTAACCCGGGTTAATTTAACCTCTGCTATCTGTTTACTGTTCCAGGTGAACGACTTGGTAAGGGATAAATTTTCGGATAAAGACGGTTCGCTAGCTCTTCCTGCTGAGATTCTGGCCGGTGGATGTGTGAGTATTAGTATTCTGTGTGTTCGTACCTTTAACCACTATATACAAATATCAGATATTCATTGGCAAGATGTGATAGGAGCCGTGACTGGATACTGGTCAATCCCTTGTCTCTATGACTTGGGACGGGACGGTGGTCAATCCCTTGTCTCTATGACTGGCGATGGGACGGGACGGTGGCCAATCCCATGTCTCTATGACTGGCGATGGGACGGGACGGTGGTCAATCCCATGTCTCTATGACTGGCGATGGGACGGGCCGGTGGCCAATCCCTTGTCTCTCTGACTGAAAGGTTTATATATTTATGTACCTGGAATGAGATGGTAGAAAAGACCGAACTGATAGATTTGGGCAAAGTCACATGTGGAGGAGGGACATGCAGTATATTGGTAGAAGAATGTTGAGGATGGAGGTATCGAGTAGGAGGAAAAGAGGAAGACTAAGGAGGAGGATTATGGATGTGAGGGAAGACATGGTTAACAACATGGTCCACCATCAACTACCACAACAAGACTAGTTACATAATCTGTGTCATATCCAGTGCTGATAGTTTAAACATAAAATGTTCCAATGTTTGATTTATTTAGCTTTTTTTAAATATATATATATATATATTATAGGCTGGGGCCTCCCAGGTGATTTTTACCAATCCTCTTGAGATAGTGAAGATTCGTCTCCAGGTAGCCGGTGAGATCACCACGGGACCCAGAGTGAGTGCACTCAGTGTGATACGAGACCTCGGCTTCTTTGGTCTCTATAAGGTAACGTGCGCGCGCACACATTTTTGTCCCCACCCAGATAAACATGCATTTTAATGGACAGTTGCTTAAAATATTCAGTTTATACATTGTGTGTGTGTGTGTGTGTGTGTAGGGAGCAAAGGCTTGTTTCCTGCGTGATATTCCATTTTCTGCTATCTACTTCCCGGTGTACGCTCACACTAAAACAGCGCTCGCTGATGAGGAAGGAAGACTTGGAGCACTGCAGTTGCTCACTGCCGGAGCCATTGCAGGTCAACACCCCTCCTCACAATTTTACAACTTAATTATGGCTCAATTCAACTGTTATAGTATTTGAAGGCCAATGGAAAGTATGCTACACACAGTGTCCTCCTTCTTACAGTAGCGCTCTTTAATATTTAATTCTGACAATATATAGATGTGTAAGTAATTATTCTTGACTTTTTTTCCCTCTCAACAGGAGTCCCTGCTGCCTCATTGGTCACCCCTGCTGATGTCATCAAAACACGGTTGCAGGTGGCAGCTCGTGCGGGACAAACCACCTATCACGGGGTCATCGACTGCTTCCGCAAAATTATGAGAGAGGAGGGCTTTAGAGCTTTCTGGAAAGGAGCCGGAGGTAAACACACACACACACACACACACACACACACACACCTATTGTCGATCCAATATGTCCTTCTATGTTTATGGTACCTTTCTATAATATCCAGTCATTAGATTCATTATAAACCTGCACTTTTTCTCTCTCTTCTCTCAGCCCGTGTTTTCCGCTCTTCGCCTCAGTTTGCTGTGACCCTAGTGACCTATGAACTCTTGCAGAGATGGTTCTATGTGGACTTTGGTGGACAGTAAGTACTGATGAGCGCTCAAGCTTCCTAACATGATTTAACTTTGATGTTTTCCATCGCCTGTTTTTACTGATGTTTAAATATTATGGCCAGAACGTGACCTCTGACCTTTCTGCCTCTGCAGCCGTCCGTCCGGTTCCGAACCGACGCCAAAGTCTCGTATTTCCGAGCTCCCACCGGCGAACGCAGAGCATGTCGGAGGTTACCGGCTTGCCGCTGCTACCTTCGCCGGCGTCGAGAGCAAATTCGGACTCCACCTACCCAAATTCAAATCGTCCGGCGTGGTCAGCATCCAACCCTCTAAAGTGGCAGTTTCATAAGCAAACCCCACCCATTCCGGGCCTGTCCAGTCATCCAACTGTCCATTACCCAGCCTGCTTTGCGCCTGTTTTTAGTTTGAGTCTGTTGTTATTGTTTGATGGAGGGAGACGGTGAGTTTTAGTTTCATCAGTGCCTCAAACCAGCAGGTTCAGCAGAATGTTTCAGTTAACATGCTAGAATGTCTGAAGGGGTTTTTCTTTTTTTAATCCAGTATACACAGTTTTAGTTTGTTTTTTTTCTTCGCAACCTCTGATGACCTTGGGCAGCAGTGGTTGCCAGATCCTCCTCAATTCCTTTCTCGACTGCTGCATATACGTAAGGATGGATCGATTATGTTTAGTTACTGATTTTCTTTGATTTTTGTTAAATGTCAGCTTTTAACCCATCAGGACTGATAGACCAATCTGGCAACCTCACCGATCAGACAAACCGATTTTAAACCTGTTGCTTAATTAACACGCACAATTTTAACAATCAAATCATACAAAAAGACTGAATTTCTCATCACACCGTTGCTTGTTTCCTCCTCTCCTGTCATGTTGTATTCCGAATCCTCTCACTTTATAAACCAGACCAATCCAGTCGAAAGTTACTGATGAAAGGCTTTTATACGTGTGGAACATACAGCACCATTTATTTTTGTTCTGTTTCTTTTATTTTTGAATAATAATGCAACCAAAAATGCAATTAACGTGAGTGATGTAACGTTGCACAGTAGAACAATAAAATGGAACCACTTCAATTCAAGCCAGGGCGGCGCGGTGGCGTAGTAGTTAGCACAGTCGCCTCACAACAAGAAGATCCCGGGTTTGATTCCCGGGCTGGGGATCTTTCTGTGCTGAGTTTGCATGTTCTCTTTGCACTTGCACGTGGGTTTCCTCCGGGTACTCCGGTTTCCTCCCGCAGCCCAAAAAACATGTACATTAGGTGATTTTTTTTTTTTTTAATTGCCCACGAGTGAATGTGTGGTTGTTTGTGGCCCTGAGATGGACTGACGACATGTCCAGGGTGTACCACTGCCTTTCGCTTTATGTGCACTGGAATAGGCTCCAGCAGACCCCCAGGACCCTGAATTAGGGTAAGAAGAATGAATGAATGGAATTAAAGCCAGATCATAAATCAGCTTCAGCGCCGAATAATCCAGCTTGACGGCGTGTGACGTGTCGAAGCCTGAAGTTTGGAAGAGAAGCGCGGTGATCTGTTACGTATTATTTATTTTATTCAATTACACTCCGTTAAGCCACACGGCCTGGCAGCTATAGATCAGATACACACTCCGTCTGAAGAACGTCACAAGCCCTTTGTTTTTCTCCTGCTGTCCCATGTCATCTAATTTCCTGTTGTTATTATTATACAATTACTAGTGTTTCGTGTGTTCCTTCTCTCTTCCTCTTGTTCTGAAAGCATGCTCACTGTAAAGCCCTGCCTCTCCTCTTCCTCTATTCCCCACCCTTCCCATAATGCTTTGCTTCGCTTGCACATGCCCTGTACATAGTTGTACATCTCTTTTGCACAGAAGAGCGCGGTGCAGTCGTCTTCATCTCGGCCTCTCGCCAACTTCAGCTCACTGAACAAAATGGTGTCCGAAAAGGAGAAAAAAAAAAGAGGGGGAATAATCGAGTCGAATCTAAGGTTTAGAATGATAAT
>JAOTRA010000012.1:600304-602804 GCA_026260255.1 Pseudolaguvia tuberculata | reverse complement strand
CACCTCACTCAGGGGCCCAACATTGGAAACTAGGTGGTGCCGTGAATCGAACCCCAATCTTTCAATTAACAGTCCAAAAATAATCTGAAGGTACGAATAATTCAAACAAGCTTAGAAATATTAGAAATAACAAAAGTCAATAGAATTTGAATATTGAATTGAAGGTTAAAAGATTCCAATAGAATCATATGCTTTTAAGGTATGTGATGACACACACACACACACACACACACACACACACCTGGCAGTGGAAGACGTACTCAGCTGTGGTTTTCTTGTACTTCATATTCCACACCAGCGCCACACCATCAGGCTCATGAGGTGCTTCTTCGTTACTGCTGTAAGACGCCACCAACAGCTCCGGGTACTGCGGGGGATGGGGTAGGGCGTGTGCGTGTGTGTGTGTGTGGGGGGTTTACAGAGGGAGGGACAGTTTAATTAATAACTAATGTAAATTAAATGTAATGTGTGTGTTGAATGAACACAGACCTGAGGAGACCAGTCCAGACAGGTGACCACTCTGTGTCTGGACCAGCGCTCATCTATAAACTGTCTGTTCAGGGACAGCTTGGTCCCAGCCTGAGTCTCTCTGTAACACACACACACACACACACACACACACATCAAATCAATTGTTCTTTTTACAGAACGTAACATAATTTGATCTGTTCTTTGGTCTGTATGAGCAGTTAAGGGTCCCAGCATTGGCAGCTTGGACCTTGATCCCTTATATTAACCACCAAGCTACCACTTTATTTGACCTTGCCTTTCGCCCTATGTCCACATTCTAACAACATATTTTTGGGTTGCATTTTTATAACTCATAACCCTTAGGATGTTTAAAGAGATTTACTTTTTGTCTACCCTCCATTTGTTCCGCCCCCCCCCCCCCCGTCTTTATCCAAAGCCACACACATTTGTCTTATTTTTCATCCAGTTAAGCAGGTAAGGGGTTAATAGCGTCACTCAGGTGTCCAATAGTGCTGGGATATAAACCCATCATCTTCTGACTAGCATCCCGACGCCATAACCACTAAACTCAAGCACCTTCCTCCATGTCCGACACTCACCCTTCTTTGTCCCGGAGGTCCCGTCCACTGTAGTCGAAGCAGACGTCCACGTGCTCAGAGAGAGCGCGCTCCACGATACGAGAGCTGTGATCAAAAAACGTCAGGAAGTCATTGGAGTGCAGGATCTGCTGTTTTTCTTCCTCAGTCAGCTCATGGGGAAGCGCTGGAGGAAGAAGGGTTGATTTATCACACATACACACAAACGCGTATTTACATAATAACGAGGGAATCCTTTACCCTCCTCTTCCTCAGCGTGAGCTTCGTTTTCCTGTGCCGCCTCCAGAGCGACTGGTACCACTTTGAGATCCTCCTCCTCGGTTTCCTCTTCCACTGTACAATAATCCACAGATATCGTTATAATCCCCAACATTTCTGTGTGTGTGTGTGTGTGTGTGTGGTACCTTCTTTAGGCTGAGTGCTGACGGGTGTCTGAGTCTCTTTAGAATAAGACACGAGCTCTCGAGGAGGAAAGTCCACCTGAGTCACTTTAGCCAGGCTGAGCCTGTGAGGACAACGTCTGAGAGGTCACACACACACACACACACACACACACACACACAAAGATAACATTAGAACTCAGATATTATTTTTATAAGTAACACTAACAACAGCTAATTGCTACGACTTATTGCTATTTTGCTAAATTATTTTTTTACATTTTTGGGATTTGATTATTAAAAATGGCGTAGAGAGCAGATAGACAGACAGACAGACAGAGTTCAGTACCCATGCTGGGAGTCTGAATGCAGCAGGAAGATAGAGGGGTCAGAATCCCAGTGAAGAGTCCTGTTAAGCACACACGTTTGGACACATGCATACACACACACACACACACACACACACACACACACACACACAACAAGCATGCAGTCAGAAAACGGTGTTAGTAGAAGGGTTGCCAGATAAAGTTTAGTACACTCAGTTTAGTCACCTGGTTAATATTATTGTTTACAGATTAATAAATATCAGTTTATTAGTCGTTAGTTGCTTTAATGCGCCACAAACAAAACACAATTATTAATTATACATCATATATATTTTATCCAATCAACTCTCAGGCCACGCCTCCTTTATTGATAGATAGAGGCCACGCCTCCTTCACTTAACTGAGAGATACAGAGGCCACGCCTCTTCTTTATTAACTCTAATTGGTACCCAAGTGGCATAGTGGATAGCACAGTCGCCTCACAACAAGAAGGTCCCGGGTTCGAATCACGAGCCGGGATTTTTCTGTGTGGAGTTTGTGATTGTAAATTGTCCATAGGAGTGAATGTGTGTGTGTGAATGGTTGTTTGTCTGTGTGGCCCTGAGATGGACTGGCGACCTGTCCAGGGTGTACCCCCACCTCTCGTCCTATGTGTGCTGGGATAGACACAGCAGACCCCCGTGACCCCGGATTCGGGAATAAGCGGGCAAGAAGATGAATGAAT
>JAOTRA010000012.1:582740-593414 GCA_026260255.1 Pseudolaguvia tuberculata | reverse complement strand
TTCAAAGACTGATAGATATAGAAGCCACACCTCCTTCAGTGACTGATAGATACAGAAGCCACACCTCCTTCAGTGACAGATAGAGTGGCGACACACCCTTCACAGACTAATTAAATGAATGTAGTAGATTTGTGATTAAACACCAGTATGTGTGTGTGTGTGTGTGTGTGTGTGTGTAATAAAGTGTACAATAAAGTGTACCTGGCTCCAGTAGCGCCATCCACTGAGTCCTGGCTGCTGGTTTCGCTCGGCGTGCCCACTGATTTGGCAGAGGGAGATATAGGAGGGGGGACTAAATAATGAAATAGACACGTATCTTCTGTTACTATACGCAGAGGTGGAACTATTCACACACACACACACACACACACACACAAAGCACCACCATTTCAGGTGCATAACAACACAGCAGGAGAGGGAGAGAAACAATATGGAAAGGTTTTGGATGTAAAAAAAAAAGACATAACATAAGATGGAGGAAAAGGAAGAGGAGGAGACAGAAAAAAGCACTGGTTAAAGTCATGCAGGTGATGTTAATATGAGCTCATTCACACTGAATTACACACAACTCACGCACAGAGAGCGGCAATGACGGGGTTACATGCTACATGAGAGCAATACGTATTCACACTGTCAGTAACCTCTCTTACTACCACCACTACTATATACTACTAGTAGTACTGTATCAAAATTCATCCATTTATTCATTCACTCATTCTCTTACCCTCTTATTCCCTAATTCAGGGTCATGGAAGTCTGCTGGAGCCTATACCGGCGGACACAGGACGAGAGGCAGGGGTTTCGCCATGGACAGGTCACCAGTCCATCACCAATCAACCTAATGTGCATGTTTTTGGACAGTGGGAGGAAACTGGAGGAAACCCATGGAACTGTGCTAAACACTAAGTCAATGTATTTAAAGTATTTTTACAAATGAATAATAACACAATTTGATTCGATTCCCGAGTTTGCATGTCCCCCCCCCCTTGCATGGGTTTCCTCCCACTGTCCAAAAACATGTACATTAGGTTGATTGGCGAGTCTAAATTGCCAATTGGAGTGAATGTGTATGTGTGTGTGTGTGTGTGTGTGGGGGGGGGTGTCTATGTGTGGCCCTGTGATGGACTGGCGATCTGTCCAGGGTGTACACCTGCCTCTCGCCCTATGTGCGCTGGGATAGGCTCTATCAAACCCATGACCCACTATTAGGGAATAAACGGGTACGAAGATGAATAAATGAATGAATGAATAATAATAATAGACAAGTGTTCCTGATTTTCTTCCAGTGTATTTTAACATTTCTAACTCAACAAGAAGACATTTCTGTATAGTGTAATTCTTTGTCGTATCTACCACCAAAGAAATTGGAGAACAGAACCAGGATACGGGTGGGACTTAAGGCTGTCACCATTATTTACTAATCGTATGACTGGAACTGCAATCGCTGAATCTAAACGCAATTATTGCATATTTTAATTAGCCACAAGGGGGAGCTGTAGTTCTTGCAACACCCTGCTTTTAACGTGAGTGAGTAAGTGATTGGTGCTTAAATAAAAAGAAAGATTTCCCATAATGCTCTAGTGTAGTCATACCCATGGCAGGTTGATCGTTGATGCCCATGCTCTGCAGCAGAGCCTCTGTCTCTCTCCTCTTTCTCTCCAGATCAGAGTCATCATTGGGCGGAGAAGCGTTTTCTCCACGTGATTCAGTCTGCAGAAGAATAGAAGAATTAGAGGAGGTAAAAATATTTTTTATACGTACAATCCCAAACTCGCCGGTAAACAGTATCTCACTTCTTTTTTCCTGCGCTCTTCCTCTTTCCTCTTCTTTTCCTCCCTGATCTGAGCCAGTCGCTGTTTCTTCCTCTCCAGCTCTGCTTTCAGTTCACTTTTGTCCGACATTGTTAAAACTAAAAATATACACACACACACGTCATTGTGTTAGACATATATGGTCAAATTATTGGTGGCATGAATTCAGATATGATTGGATGCTGTTTATATTTCATGTGTTATTTTTGGTAGAAAATTATAAAGTCGTGGTTGGCATGGTCGCCTGACAACCAGAAGTTCCCGGGTTCGATTCCCAGAACAGGGATATTTCTATGCGGATTTTGCATGTTCTCTCCATGCTTGCATGGGTTTCCTCCGGGTACTCTGGTTTCCTCCTTATCCACAGTCCAAAAACATGAGTTGATCAGTGACCCATAGGAGTGAATGTGTGTGAGTGGTTGTTTGTCTGTGAGCCCTGTGATGGACTGAAACGTGTACCTCTGCCTCTTGCCCTGTGCGTGCCGGGATCTGTTCCAGAAGAACCCTGTGACCACGAACTAGGGGATAAACTTGTAAGAAGATTAATGTATGAATTTTGGTAAACGGGATTATCACTCATCTTCTAATCAATTTGCGTAGACTTGTAAGCGAATTCCGCCCCTTCCAAAATGGCGGAAAATTTGACGTACACGTCTAGCTTGCAGAATCATTTTTGTGTTTTCCTTCAAGGATAATTATATATGTGTATATTAAAGTGAAATACAGATTACTCAGATAAAAGTTGCTCGATTGATAAGAAATCGTTCATAAAAGTTTAAAAATCGCGTGCAAAAATAAAAAACCGTATGAAAATAGTTACTTCCGGTATTTTTACGTCGTGACGTTGGTGGGCTGCGTGCTGCCGGTCCGCGCCCTGCCGATGACGTAAACCGGCTGATACAATGAACACTGGGACGTGGCAAGGAACAAATACTGTCTTATTAAACTGCTTCTATTTTTGTTTTTCACGAGAAGCAACGAATTAACTAATAAATAGTTTAAAATAATAATACTTTCACACGATTATCTGTAACCTGTTATTTTCAGATTAATCAGTTCAATACAAACACGCCATTAATCAGAAGAAGCAATAGTAATAAAAATAGATTATAGATTTTTTTTTTTAATGTAAAACTACTGATATATTTATTACTAAAACAACTGATCTTATTTACAAATAATAAACACAACCACCGCGTTGTATAAACTACTTAACAATAGCAGCTTCCTCGGTTATAAATGATTAAAGTCGATTAAAAAGCTAACAAGTATTTCAGAAATCAGGAAACAGTAAAATAACCGCTAAAACATTCTGTTAACAGCAGGAAGCTTTTCCGTCCATCTTTACGACAGTGGACACCAGATCAAAACTCCATCCCTGTACCGTTCACTGTTGCTATAGTAACGCGCAGACTTACTAGCAAAGAGTCGTTATAATTGCGAATAAAGTCCTGTTTTGGATGATTTTTTTCCCCAAGGAATAAGAAGTTAGTCTTCTATTTAACCGGTTTGTAACAGGATACTGGACTGTTATGGCCGCCGGGAGGATTATTACAGAACTGCATTAACGCATATTAGACGTTAGAGGTCGCTGTTACCGGTTTAATTTGAACTTCATTCATCCTTCATCTTCTTACCTGCTTATTCCATTTCTGGGTCACGGGGGTCTATCCCAGCGCACATAGGGCGAGAGGTAGGGGTACAGCCTGGACAGGTCGCCAGTCCATCACAGGACCACACACGCATTCACTCCTATCGGCAATTTAGAATCACCAATCGTCCATCACGCGTCCATGTTTTTGGACTGTGGGAGGAAACTGGAGTACCCGGAGTAAACGTGCAAACTCTACACAGAAAGATCCCCGGTCCGGGAATTGAACCTGGGACCTTCTTGTTGTGAGGGGACTGTGCTAACCACTACACCACTGCGCCGCACCACCCAAGACAAAGGTTGTTTGCCCTGCGATAGACGGGTTACCTGTCCAGGGTGTACCCCTGCCTCTCACCCTATATGCACTTGGATAGGCTCCGGCAAAACCCCTGTAATGCCGAAACTTCCATACATTTTCTTGTAAGGGAAGAGATGCCCAACCCTCTTTCTCTCAGACACCTCCTCCAGCTCTTCCAGGGAAACAGGAAAGGTGTTACCAGGCCATTCAGGAGACATAGTCCCTCCAAGTTGCCGGGGTCTTTTCCTCTGTCCGAAACAGATGCCTGAGCCACCTAAACTGATTCCTCTGGCTGTGTTGGAGCAGCAGCAGTTCCACTCCAGCAGCAGTTCCAGCGTATTCCATATAACCCGCTTATTCCATACACTGGGTTCACAGGGGTCTGCTAGAGCCTATCCCAACACGCATAGGGTGAAAGTTAAGGGTACACCCTGAACAGGTCAAATGTTTGAAATCAGGAACAAAAATGTTTGCTGGGATGGTGAGGTATGTTTATGAGGGTAAGTTACTGCTGGAAATGCTTATAATCAATAATTAAATACATAAAACAATCTTACGTCACGTTTATTGGCATAAAAACAAACAAGAAAACAAACCCGGAAGTAGGCGGGGCCGTCAGTGTTTTTGGTTTGATATCAAATGATTTGAAGGTACAGTATAATAATAATAATAATATTATTATTATTATTATTATTATTATTATTATTATTTTTCACAAAAATAACTAAAATAATCGTTCAGAATACCTTTTTAATACATTCAAATACTTTACTAGTATTTTTATTTTTTATACCGTTGTGGGCAAACGTTTGATAGGAAAGGAATAAATTATTGTTCTGTTAAGATACATTTTATGTATTAATGAGCAGTTTCGTTGATTTCATTATGAAATTAAAAAATAAAAATAAATAAATGGAAACCGGAAATTATCGTTGAGGGAAGCTCAATGCGCAGGGCGCATGCGTGAGGCTGTCGCGCATGCGCTGTGCTTTCTGGAGCAGGGACGCAGCTGAGGATTTGACAGTGAGATTTATTTGAGTGAGTGAGTGAGTGAACGAGTGAACGAGTGAGGTGAACCTGTGGCTGCAGCGGATGTGTTCGGAGTAAAAGCGATGCGTTATTCAGTGACATAACCGCGTTATAGCGCACTGCGGAAGGGACACAGGAAGAGACATGTGAGCAGTCGTTATTTAAGATGGTGGAGGTTCGATTGGTTTGGGATTGACTGTCTTGGTGGTTTTTTTCCTTTTAATTTCCACCTCTGGGCTTAATGAGTGTCCAAAGTAAGAGAAGCCTGTTTGGAAGTTTGGACGCAGCGCCATCTTTGGTCCCAGTTCTCCATCAGCGACCACGGGCCTGGCTTTAATCACAGACATCACATCCGAGGCAGAGGTAATCCGGCTTCCATCGTCATGTTTAAACTTTATTTTGGCATTAATTATGAAATTAACTCATTTATATCCTGTTTAAATGTTGACGTGAAAAAGGCCGCGGACTGTGTGCTCCGGTGTCTCGGTGCGTTTATTCGGGAAGGGGGAAACCGAACCGAACCCTTTTTGTTTATTATTTTTTTATTTTTTATTATATACACAATAACCGGATCTACTTCTCGATGTCAATCTAATGTCCGTCATGTCGTCATAAAATAATTCAACTAGAATCGGAATTAGCTGTTGGGTGAGTACGACCCTATGACGTCAAATGTCAGTTTCGACTCGAATGAACAGATTTGTTTTTCAGTAATGTTTGAGAGTTTTTCCATCATTAACCAACCCCTCCCCCACCACCACCACCACCACCCTTCCCAAAATAAAATAAAGATGTAGTCACGGGTTAAAAAAGGAATATGAACCTTCCCTTACTTTCCCTTGACTTGCCTCTACACGTCAAATCCCAACTCAAAATCTGTTTAACTCGTTATAAGAGGAAAAAAAAAAGTTAATTCTTATTTTCCATCGTTCTCTGTTCAGCCAATAGAATGCAGCCTAGAACACTGAAGGTCCCTCCCCCTCCATTGAGGTTCCAGTCCATGATGGTACTTTTGTTTGAGTTGCATTCGAGTTAGAACTTAAGTTCTGATCATTCTGGTTGGTGTGATTGAACTCCAGATGTTCTACATCCGCCATGTTGATGTTGGCACGTGACATCACAACAGCAAGCCTTTGATGACTGATGTTAACTTGGGGGCGGAGCGGTGGCGTAACGGTTAGCTCGGTCGCCTCACAACAAGAAGGTCCCGGGTTTGATTCCCGGGCCAGGGATCTTTGTGTGGTCGCAGTTTGCATGTTCTCCCTGTGCTTGTGTAAGTTTCCTCCGGGTAATCCGGTTTCCTCCCACAGTCCAAAAACATGCAGATTAGATTGATTGGTGATTCTAAATTCTCCCTAGGAGTGAATGTGTATGAACGGTTGTTCGTCTATTTGTTGCCCTGTGATGGACTTGCGACCCCTCCCACCCCTGCTTCTCGCCCCATGTGAGCTGGGATAGATGCCAAGAGACCCCCCCCCCATGTGACCCCGAATTCGTGAATAAGCGGGAAAGATGATGAATGAATGTTAACTTGGATGATGTTCGTTCACTCAAAAATTAATCCTTCATCCTGGTGTTCTTCCAAACCCCTGAGATGACCAGGTTATTTCTGGGCTCCCTGCCAGCAAACAAATCGTCCATATTTGTTGATTTTATGGCTTAAAGAAAACAAAAAGAATTTAATTCTTCTTTTCTGTGTTGTGTGGGATTTATTTTTAATAAAATCTTGTTTCAGTCCCAATGCAAATTTTGTGGGACTACAATCCTGACCCAGTTGTAAGAGTTAGTGGACCAAAATTCCAGCCAGCTATAGTAGAAAGCTTTGTGAAAGGATCTCTGAAATGTTTGGCAATTCTACCGAATACAGTTTCCATCAAAGTTTCTCTTAAAGCGTTTCTACTAAATGTCAGAAAACATTACCGTATTTTCCAGAATATAAAGCGCATTCCAATTCCTTTCATGTTCTCAAAACAGGACAATGCACCTAATGTTGTTGTTGTGCTTACTGACCTCAAAGCCATTTTATGTGGTACAAGCCTCTATGGGCTCTGGGTTCTCTCTCTCTCTCTCTCTCTCTCTCTCTCTCTCTCTCTCTCTCTCAGTCCTGGTTTAATTCATATGTGGTACAAAAGTCCAGCATCTTGACCGATGTTACTTCTGGAACAGGCACTTCTTTAAAAATCCCCTCCATTCCGATGCACCTTATAGTCCAGAAAATACGGTATTTAGGTACAGTGGTGTGAAAAAGTGTTGGCCCCCTTCCCGATAGCCAATCTTTTTGCCTGTTTGTCACACTTTAATGTTTCAGATCATCAAACCAATGTAAATATTAGTGAAAGTATAACAGGAGTAAACACAAAACACCGTTTTTAAATGAAGGTTTTTATTAAGGGAAAACAAAATTCAAAACTTCATGGCACTGTGTGAGAAAGTGTTTGACCCCTTAACCTAATAACTGGTTGGGCCACCCTTAGTAGCAACTACTGCAATCGAGCGTTTGCGATAACTTGCAGTGAGTCTGTTCCAGCGCTGGGGAGGAATTTTGCTCCAATCATCTTTGCAGAATTGTTTTCATTCAGCCGCATTGGAGGGGTTTCCAGCATGAACCGCCTTTTTAAGGTCATGCCACAGCATCTCAATAGGATTCCGGTCAGGACTTTGACTAGGCCACTCCAAAGTCTTCATTTTGTTTTTCATCAGCCGTTCAGAGGTGGACGGACTTGCTGGTGTGTTTTGGATCATTGTCCTGCTGCAGAACTCAAGTTCACTTCAGCTTGAGGCCACGAACAGATAACCGGACATTCTCCTTCAGGATTTTTTGGTAGACAGCAGAAATCATGGTTTCATTTATCACAGCAAGTCTTCCAGGTCCTGAAGCAGCAAAACAGCCCCAGACCATCACACTACCACCACCATGTTTTACTGTTGGTACGATGTTCTTTTTCTGAAATGCGCTGTTACTTTTACGCCAGATGGAATGCAACACACACTGTCCAAAAAGTTCAACTTTTGTCTTGTCAGTCTGCAGAGTATTTCCCCAAAAGTCTTGGGGATAATCAAGATGTTTTCTGGTAAAACTGAGACGAGCCTTTATGTTCTCAGCAGCGGTTTTGGTCTTGGAACTCGGCCATGCAGACCATTTTTACCCCCAGTCTCTTTCTTATGGTGGAGTCATGAACATTGACCTTAACTGAGGCAAGTGAGGCCTGCAATTCTGCAATGTTGTGGGGTTATTAAAGACCTCTTGGATGAGTTGTCGCTGCACTCTTGGGGTAATTTTGGTGAGCCAGCCACTCCTGGGGAAAATTCTCCACTGTTCCATGTTTTGGCCATTTGTGGATAATGGCTCTCACCGTGGTTCGCTGGAGTCCCAAAGCTTTAGAAATGGCGTTATAACCTTTTCCAGACTGATGGAACTCCATTCCTTTCTTTCTCATTCGTTTCTGAATTTCTTTGGATCTCAGCAAGATGTCTAGCTGTTGAGGATCTTTAGGTCTCCTTCACTCCTTCACAAAAAAAAAACAAAAAAACAAACCCTTTATTTAAAAGCTGTGTTTTGTGTTTATTCATGTTATCTTTGATTAAATATTTAATGTTGTTTTATTTGATGATCTGAAACATTTAACGACTGACAAACATGCAAAAAGTTTGGAAATAAGGAAGGGGGCCAACACTTTTTTTTCACACCACTGGATTTATTGATCTAGAACGGATGAACTGATTTAATGTTTGATAGTAAAGTGTGTTTACTAAAGTCTATGTAAATATCTAGTTTGCCGTGTCTTACTGCTCAGAAACACATGGTTTGGGCTGTACAGATGTTGTTGTTTTGTATACACATCTGTATTTATTGCCACCATTTATTGCAAGTCGTTCTTTATACATCCTCATACGGTTGGTTCTCCTCCTTTTCCTGCTCTCGTGTAGACCACCTTCTATTCGGACCCCCATTGCGAACTGCCATACTGTCGTAGGAGGAGTTCCAGTATGCGTAATGCATGACTGATTTATAAAGCTGACTCAGATACCAAGCTGCGGTGAAGTATTGCGCTAGACGTCTGCGGCTCCCAATCACAGTTGCGACTGCTGTATTAACACTACATTAAACGAACAAACCGGCGACACCCTTTTATACGTTGAAAAAATCCCGAAATACACCAACATTTCTTCGTTTTTTTCAGGACAAGAAGTTTGAGCTTTTCTTAATAGACAACTTTTAAAACCTAATAATTCCTGCAATTGTTGTGAATTCAGTCATTAGAAAAATCATGTTGACCATATCGGCCATTATAAAGAGTCTTAACTCCGAATAGAGGCACATAATTATAATTATTCATTAATTCATTTGTCTTCTAACCTGTGTATTACCTAATTTGGGGTCACAGGGGTCTGCTGGAGCCTCTCACAGCTCACACCGGCTGGAGGTAGGCAGGGTACACCCTGGACAGGTCACCAGTCCATTGCACGGCCACCTATAGACTAACAACTATACACACACACACACACACACACACACACGTTCACTCCTATGGGAAGTTTAGAATCATTAATCAACCTAATGCACATGTTTTTTGAACTGTGGGAGGAAACCGGAGGAATCAGGATTGGGTGCGAGTGTTTATTCATATTTAATTAATTTACATTACGGTAGTTTTTGGTAGCGTTATTATGATTCTAGTGTTGGGTAATATTGTACACTCTCCATCCACCTGTCTCACTCATGCTTGTCTGACGTACTCACTCTCCCTCCACCTGCCTCACTCACTCACTCACCCGCCCACCCTCCAGCCACCTGTCTCACTTACTTCCTCCATCCACCTGAGTCATTCACTCATCCTCCATCTACCTGACTCACTCACTCGCCCACCCTCCGGCCCCCTGTCTCACTCACTCACTCACTCACTACCTGACTCGTTCACTCACTACCTGACTCGTTCACACTCGACCCAGTTTCATGCCATTCCATTCTGTTTCTTTCTGTTCTACTCCGTCATTACTTTTCATTCCATCCTCCATCATCTCCTTTCACTCCAGTCTGTTCTAATTGATCACGATTCCGTTCCGTTCCTTGAATATTAGTGTGTATCTCCCATGAGCAATGCTGCTGTTCTAATCGTGGCTCTCTGACTAAACATCATCAGCTGATTTGAGCTTCAGGAAGTCCAGCTGAAATGTTCTCCTCTCATCCTTTAACATCACTCAAACCAACACACTCCTTCCGGCTGAGACTCTGCAGATGAATTAAGGGTGATGAAATATTATTTATTTAGCTTTTTAGATTGAGATATTTTTGTATTTAATTTTTTTTAACCGATGCAGCTTTTCCTCTTCATCCCAATCGCAGATGATCAGCTGCGGCATGTTTGCAGTTGTGCAGCTAATGTTGCGTGTCCTCCATCATGCACTTGCCTCAAGCACTGTTCACATCATTAATAAGGCAATAACACACAAGTTGTGTGTGTGTGTGTGTGTGTGTGACTCAGATGGGTGGGTGGTATGAGCGAAGCGGGTGGGTGGATGTGTATGTGAGTGTTAATGTGGTTTTGTGTGTGTGTGTGTGTGTGTGTTAGGGATGGAGGAGCTGCAGTCTCTGGACCCACGCAGACAGGAGCTGCTCGAGGCTCGGTTCATGGGGGCAGTAAGCGGTAGCACCGGGGGCAGCACAGGCAGCGCAAGCGGAGGCGCCAAGGTGTATGGCGTTGTATTATAACATACACACACACACACACAAACTATTCCGATACTCTACTTAGCTACTAACACCCCAAAGTTTAGCAACACTACACTGTATATGGAATCAAATTCCTGCACTGAAGTGTGTGTGTGTGTGTGTGTGTGTGTGTGTGTGTGTGTGTGTGTGTGTGTGTGTGTGTGTGTGTGTGTGT
>JAOTRA010000012.1:463454-475025 GCA_026260255.1 Pseudolaguvia tuberculata | reverse complement strand
TGAGATGGACTGGTGACCCGTCCAGGGTGTACCCCTGCCTCTTGCCCTATGTGTGCTGGGATAGGCGCAGCAGACCCGCGTGACCCTGGATTCGGGAATAAGCGGGTAAGAAGATGAATGAACTCCTTTACTCCTAATATTTTACCCATTGAAAGTCAGACTGTTTGTTTAGGCCAGTGGCTCTCCACAGTATGTCCCGACCCACTTGGACCTCAGCATGCTTGTTGAGCAGTGATGAGCTTTCAGAAGAAAGATTGTATTGCATGAACTAATTTTATTTAGAAATTTGTCATTCTTCCTCCACAAAACCAAGCAGACCCATTCACTAGCTGATCCAAGACTACTGATGGGGAAGATCACAGTGCAGCGGAATGGAGGAATGGAGGAAATATCAAGAGTTATAACATCTTCAAATGTGAAGGGAAGCTACAATATATATTTTTAGGAAAAAGTGAAAACTTTGGAAACATAAAAGGTTGGGAATCATTATTCTAGGCTATTCGAGCCAATAGAAAAGCTCCAAAGGAACAAAGCTCCGGTAAACTCTTTCTCACACCAATGTTTCTACAGACCAGAAGTTTGTATTCAAAAGCTCCTAAAGTTTTAGACATCAATCCACTGTACTTATTTTAGACTCACAGATACTATAAATCAATTTCTATTCCTCCGTCAGAACAGAACAGTAGTGCAGCATTATCTCTATCGGTGACAGGTTTAAGTATCCTGATAGCCGCTTTAGTAAATCTGTTCCAGCCCAACCTTCACAGATAGATAAACTCTTATCCTTAAAGACTTTTTAGATGGATGGATAGATAGTCGGCGTAGCAGCTAATGAACATGGTGGACATGCTGCACAATGATAATGAAAAGAGTGACTGCAAAGTCATTCCTTCCTTACAAAGCCAGTATTACTGCCTTACTGATCCTTCCCATTCACAGGCATGCTTTCTTATGCATATTGCTTTTTAGACCAGTGTCAATTGGTAAAGGAAACTTGAACTTACTATTGCCCCTGGGGTGCCTGTAAGTCCGGGCAATCCTCGGATACCTTGTGATCCTGGAGGACCCTATAAAGATAAATAAATTTGTGGCTACATCTGAAAGACGTTTCTGTTTTATTTGTGTACCTCAGCAATATAAAAAAACATTCACACTTACTTGAACTCCAATTCCTGTTTCTCCAGAATCACCCTACAGGACACACACACACATACACACACACACACACACACACACTATAATTTTGGACTGTACTCAAACACTGTCAGTTGTTAATATGGTTATATACATTACACTGGCAGCACACTGACCTTCACACCAGGTGGTCCTGGAAGTCCATTTGGACCCGATGGCCCCTGTAATTAGAGCCAGAATTAGAGTTTCTCTATGTGCGGTTGTTTATGTATATAATCACAAATATATTCACAGTTACATGTACTCCACTCTATAAAATAACAAAAAGAAGGAAAAGATTTTTTAAATTTAATATTGGATTAATTTAATTGGATTAATTGTTTAATAATTAAGTGAAAGTTTATCATCTGTCCATTGGTTTGGGTTTTGTTACAGTGGAAACTTAAAACACAGTTTATGCGACTCTGAATTAGGAAATAATTAATAATTAAATAATTAAGTAGGTAAGAAGATGAATGGATTTACAAATGTTAAATAAATTAATGAATGAAATGAAATCTCACTCGCTAATAATAAATCAGTAAATTTACTAGTAATAATAAATGCAACCAATCTCTGTGAAACGTTGCATTTTTATATAATCATCATCATCATCATCATCATCATCATCATCATCATCATCATCATCACAGCTTCATTTTATCTGTTGATGCCAATGGATCATATTTATTAGTATAAAGGTATATGCCATGATGGATATCATTTTTTATTTTCTATCAGTTTAAACATCATGATTTAAGTCTTATTTAAAAACATCATTATTATGCTTATACTTACAGGTGGTCCTCGAATTCCTGGTTCTCCAGGGTGTCCCTGTGTAACAGATATAAAACATCACTAAACTTACAGTAGAAACTCTTAGCAAAACACTTAAATAGTATTGAACACACACACACACAGACACAGACACAGACACACACACAGACACACACACACACACACACACACACACACACACACACACACACAGGTGTCAAACCCAAAGTCGTTTCACTTTAAAGCCGTATCAGTGTAACAGAGACAAATTCCTGGACTTCATCACCAGGTTCCTCCTGAAATTGACAGTGACAGACAGTGAACGCTGCTCAGACTGACAGAAGGTTAATGCTGGGACTTTGCTTTAATGTTGCTGATATTTAATAGATCAAAGAATCGATTATTCTTTTAAGTGCTTATTTTCCCAACGTCCTATATTCCACTACATTTAATAAATAAAACAGTCATCACACACACACACACACACACACATATATATATATATATAATCAACCTCAGGGCTACTGTCAAAACCTTCCAGCTTACTTTCCCTAAGCTCACTTTCCCGCCAGAAGAAAAATAGAACATTATGGAGGAAGTGTATTCTGAAGATACATCTTTATTACCAAATAAGAAATTTAACCAAAATAGCATGAATGATTATTTTTTTGTCATAATAGTAATAATATATTATAATCTAGCCTCATTTCATTACAGAAAGGGAAATTATAAAGCGCTCACTGAGAAAAATTAATATTATAAACCTGTCACAGATAAAGAGCCAATCAGAATGCAGAATTTAAAAAGATGTTGTACTTTAACAAAGAAAAATGAAGAAACTGAGTTTGACACCTGTGGTTTAAACCATACTGGAATAACTCAGACGTCCATCCTTCCCACCTTCCCATAATAAAGCATTGCAGCCAACATTCACAGCCATGGAAAACCTACCGGTCTGCCCAGCACTCCTGGGAACCCGGGTAAACCCTACAGAAACGGATGAGAGAAAAAAGAAAGGATACAGGATACAGGGAAGAGAGAGGTTAAAAAGATCAGTACTGGTCAATCATATACAAGAAGAGAATGGGAGAAAGGGGAGAAAGGAGAAAACAAACATGTTGTTGGGGAAAAGATGAGATAGCAGGGTGAGTTGTTAATAGCGTTGCTGCATTGGTTACTTTCTACAGGTTGTACTGTGGAGCTTCAGCCAAAAAAAAAGAGCTCCAGCAGCCTGGTGCAGCTCTCACAGCAAAATCCCCAAACTGGGATACACTGCTGGGCTATTGTTACTCACAGGTTGGCCTGGTAGACCAGACGAGCCTTTCAAACCCTGATCCGGTTGGGGGAGAGGGAATGAATAAAGGTGTGAGTGTGAGTTATACCCACCTGACCTCATGCTTTTCTCAATCATTTGATTCTTTATACGGTTTCTACATACCTCCGGTTAAAGCTTTATAACTACCACAAAACTCATTCCCCATTTACACAACTGCTTAGAATAATAGCAGGTAGAATAAGGTACATCAATATTTTTTTTTTACCATTTCTAAATAGTTTAAAGGGTTAATTATTTATTTAAAAACAATTATTACTCTATTTATAGTGTATTGGTCATCAGAAATAATAATATACAGTGTAAGTATAATAGCAATACAGAAAGCATTAGAACCTTCATTTTCTCAGGTACAGGAAAAAGATTTCTGTGACATTTCAGGTTGTTTATCTTAAATAAACGTTAAAACGAGTAATTTAATATTTTAATAATTGAATATTTTAATAATTGAATATTATAGTAATTGACGACTTTAAGATCGTTTTAATACCAATTAATATATATAGAAAGTTATAGAAAGCGACACATTACGGCTATGACTTAACAATACATTCATTCATTCATTCATTCATCTACTTACCCGCTTATTCCCTAATTCGGGGCCACGGTGGTCTGCTGGGTTGCCAGTCCATCTCAGGGCAACGCAGACAAACAACCATTCACACACACTTTCACTCCATTGGACAATTTAGAATCACCCATCCACCTCATCTACATGTTTTTAAATGGTGAGAGGAAACCTGAGTACCCGGGGTAAACCCACGCAAGCTCAGGGAGAACATGCAAACTCCGCACAGAAAGATCCCCTGCCCGGGTGATCGAACCTGGGACCTTCTTATTGTGAGACGACTGTGCTATCCACTACGCCGTCGCGCCGACCCTTAACAATTCAATCACACTTGTGTGTAAACTTGTGTGACTGAACAGTGATTTTTGTTGCTAACATTTATTGTCTTTTCATGTGTTTTCAATTATTTTGGTTTACATGATAACAGGATTCACAGTTTTCCAGAAATTATACTTTTCTACTCATTTCTCATGAGACTTAGGAAATTAAATAATTATTGTAAACAGTCACCAAGTCTTTATATTTTTAACATATTAACTCTGAATTTTGCAAATTGATCAGGCCTTTAATAGAAACTTTATTTAAGACGTCTGACGACCTCTCATCTGTTTAAGGACCTTTGGCCACTTTGTTTGTGTTAAGAGTAGGAGCTGCTTTCTCACCGGTTTTCCATCTGCTCCAGGTTTCCCAGGTTCTCCAGCTAAACCCTTTAAAAAGAGAAAGTTAGTCATTTGATGTGTCAACTTATTTGAGGTTGTAGTGGAACTAAGTGGAATCAGACTTACAGGGAGGCCATCTCTGCCCTTTTCTCCTGCTTCTCCTCTATCGCCCTTCTCTCCACGGAAACCTGGTACTCCCTTTATGTTGGTGGAAAAACAAAGCCAGATACTTTCAGGAGAGCAACAACAGAATCACAGGGAGAACATGCAAACTCCACACAAAAAGCTGGAGAAACAAACGTGGTACCTTTTTGCTGTGAGAAAACAGTGCTAAATCATTAAGCCAATGTGCTGCCCCCCTGTCGCTCACTGACTCCACCCCAATCTTAACAACCATACTATTAGGATCCCTATCTAGAATCCCCCCCAAGTATAACCCTAAAAACCCCAGTAAAACACAAAACTAATTTCGCTAATAAAAACTAATTAACCAATAACTATTCTCATTAACGTTAACCCTAGAGCCTCAACCCTCAGTATGGCCAATTTGATCGCCAGCAATTTAATCTGCAAGCCAAATACTAGCTTTTAAACCACCATACCAAACCCAAGACTGCCATAATTAACCCTAAACCTAACATCAGCAACCATCAAACCCACCCGTTTACATTTGTATTAATATTATATCTGATTATATACAAAGAAAAAACATCCTCGTACACACATAAAAGCATTACTGACCCGATCTCCTTTAGATCCAGGGTGTCCTTGAGCACCATCCTCTCCTTTAACACCCTGAGGGCCTGGCAGGCCGCGTGGACCAGGAACAGACTGGACTATGGAGTCACCCTTTAACACACACACCAGAGTAATATACAGCATGAAATAACCGGTAGGTAACCACTTCTATATTTACCTTAGGTCCAGGCGGTCCAGCTACTCCATTCAACCCAGATTTACCCTAAGGTCAGATAAATCAAATGTGGTATATACAGACATTTATGGGATATACAGATATTTGCAAACAAAGTTATGGATGTCTTTAAAGATAACACTGCTCACCGTCTCCCCCTTTTCTCCCCTCTCTCCTCTCTCTCCCTGAAAAACACAGATAGAGGCAAAATTTCAATGAAATGTCCGGCTATTCTTCAATGTCACTTTTAGTCCTGCCCTGCAGATCTTATCAGCTTCTTGTCCAGACCTTGAGCATTTAATCAGCTGTTGGGTTTATAGATTTATATTAAAAACAGTTTGTGATGATACGTACTGATAAGGACACTTCACATAAAGGCAAGCAATAAAAATAAGGTAAGACTGCAGCTCATTTAAAAAGCTACAGTGATTAACATGGGTTCAAACTTTAATTACAGCTTATAATTAAAAATAGCTTTACTATATATTACTCATTTAATGAAGTAATATAACCAATTCTGCACTAACACAACGGCTTAGTACTGAATAAATATAACAAACATCTTTTCCCTACCTTATCTCCAGGTTTACCAGCCTCTCCTAGTTCTCCAGCTCGTCCCGGTACTCCAGGTATTCCAGGTTTGCCAGGTTCACCTGCCTGTCCAGGAGGACCCTGTGGGCCTCTTTCTCCAATAGCTCTTCCAATAGGACCCTGTGGACCAGGAAGTCCTGTATCTCCTTTGTCACCTTTTTCTCCTCGCTCCCCTGGGAACCCTCGGGCACCCTTTAGAAGTTCATAAAGACAAGACAATGTCATAATGTCTTCACCATTTGAACCATGATCATAGAGCTCATTTACTTCCTATACTTACCTACATTTCATACAGTTCGTATAATATAAAAACACACATTTATAATGCTTTATAAGTGCATAACTGTTCATCTTTAATCATGGCACAGCGTGTGTCCTCAAAAGGCTGCAAGTATTTATGCTCATAGTGAATATTTGAATTGAGAAAGATACACTAATAAGCTGTATATATACTGTACATCTATCTATAAATAGTTTCAATACAGTATTATCTGTAATTCTACATTTATTTACTCTGCTCACTTCTGTGAATTCATATATACATTTTATTCATATCCATTTCTTATATATCTTTATTAATATATTTATTCTGCACTACTGCTTTGCACTTCTTGTTAGATGCAAACTGCATTTTGTTGCCTTGTAACTATGTGCAATGGCAATAAAATTAATGGTAATCTAATTTAAATACTGTGTTAATACTGTGGCCTGGAAACATCTTAATCTTTATCTGTTTACAGTTCATTTTATTGCTGTAAAATATCTTTAAAAATACAAATACATGACCAAAACTTGGCACATCCGTTTCAGCACCACGGTCAGCAAACACATCTGAGTAGTGTAAAGAAGACACACACTTACATCTGACCCAGCAAGGCCTTGTGGTCCTGAATCGCCTTTATCCCCTTTTGGTCCTTGATTGGTTCGTTCACCGAGTTCCCTCAGCAGGGCGTCTTTCTTTTCCATCACCGACTGTAAATCCCTGACCTACAAAAGAACAAGAGGATCTCACACCAGTACAATAAAACCCAGCTTATATTTTTGTAGGTACACTGCCATGTACCTCAATGCCAAAGTCTGACAGTGCTCTCTTCACATCCTAAAACAGAGAAAGGAAAATGTTAGTTAGCTTCCTTGTTACTTGTGTAGTAAGTGTGGAAAAATTCAACATGTATTTAAGTAAGCAGTGGGGGGCTTAGAGTTTTAATTAAAGTCACAGAAATGGCAGAGCTTTAGTGGTGGGAACTGAAGATACTATATCCCAACCAGCAGTCTAACACCTTAAGCTCAGAACTCTCTCTTCACTGTATTAGTCACTCATCACGCATGCGTCATATCCCGCAGCTCTTCTTGCATTAATGTTTTAAGCAACACAGCTGTGTATAAATATTGAATGACATTATTGTTATTATTATTATTATTATTATTATTATTATTCATCATCAAGGGGGTTCGGTATATATATATATATATATATATTACACAATACTTACCACTGGAGTCCCTGGTTTACCAGGAGAACCGTCTTCTCCAGGATCTCCCTGAAATAATGCAAAGAATAATGTTAAAACATAAAACAAATATAACACTATATGTTTGTGTGATAGAACATACCTGATCTCCTTTTACACCTTGTAGTCCTCTTTCACCCTAAAAAAACACGAATGAAACGACAAAATGATTTTTATTCATACAAAAAAAACAACAAAATGTTCTTGTCAAATTTTGATTAGATGAGAAAATGCAGCTTAAAAGCTAAACAAAAATATATAGAAGACTGTTGGAATAAGTAATTCGATTCTGGATTTATTTCACTCACCCGTGTTCCTGCATCTCCTGGAAGCCCAGGTATTCCCTGACAATAAAATATTTTAAATAAAAACACAGTTTACTTGTAAAAATAGCTTTTAGAATTTTATCTGATTCTAGAGTAGTTTCTGGCTAATAGCAAAAGGAAGAAATGGTTCCCTTTTAAACTAAAAAAAACCTGTAGATGATATACAGTATGTATGTTAGTAGGACAGTGCTACTCACAGGAGGTCCTGGTGGTCCTCGGGGTCCTGGGATCGGTGATATTTCAGCACCTTTAACATATATCACCTAAAAGATGAAGAAAAAATAGGGAGAGAGAGAGAGAGATAGAGAGAATAAAACGGAAAGAAAGAGACAGTTGTATGACTAGGTGTGAATAAAAAGTTTGACAGTGACAGGAAATAAACAACCAAACTGTCCTGATGAAAAGAAACCAAATTACCTGCGAGTTAAAAAGGTTTGGGCAATAATAATGCTCCATAACATCTCTCTCTCTCTCTCTCACTCACTCTCTCTCTCTCTCACTCACTCACACACACGTACCTGCCCTGGAGGCCCGATGTTCCCAGGTACCCCTGGGGATCCAGGAAGACCAGTTGGTCCAGTGGGTCCCGCAATGCCCCGATCCCCTTTCAGCCCATCCTGACCCTGCAAATAAGGGATAAAACAAGAAAAGATTTTATTCTCATACAAAAGTCACAGACCTGTGGAAGAGGAATAATTTCACCTGTTGACAAAAACCAACAAATTAAATATTCTTTAATTATATTCTGGTTAAATCATTCCAATCCCAAAGCTGGGGAGTTTTTATGGCTGGGTAAACCTGTGACACAGAAATAAGCACATGGGTGTGAAAGAAAAATCAATGATATAAATTAGTGTTGTGGTTGACATATGATTAGGGTTATTAGGATTAGGGTCAACAACACTAACGATGGTTCAACAAAAACCTCATGACAAATATACTATATTATCTTTATGCTTTTATAACCAACAGGCAAAAAAAATATAAAGCTCTATAAATAACAAACCTACACATACAGTGGAACCAGAAAGTATTCCGATTCTACTTTTTTCTGTTTACACACAAACAATCTCTCAGTTTCATAAATATTTACAACCTCTGTTGTTTCAATACAAGAATTACACCGAGTCCACCAAATTTTAAATCAGCTGGATGTACACTTCTAGATTGGGTCATGTGATCTTTCAGTTAGCATTAATCAGATCAGGCATTAACCTTGAGTTAATGAACTTCCAGTTCATCCCAAAGTTGTTCAGTATTTGGCAGACACTCTTTTATGGAGAGACTTACAGTATATTTATCTCTTTGTTATACGCCTGATCAATTAAGGGTTACGGGGGGGGGGGAATAGAACTCAGATACTACAATTAGCAGTCTAACCAATACCTTTATCAATAAACTACCACTTCCCCCATAGTTGAGTCAGAATCAGGACTCTGTACAGGACATGAGAATGTGTTTATGGAACAGTTTGAAAAGAAGCCAAAGAGGACATCAAAAGTCAAATGAAGACATGACGTCTAAGGAACAGATCTCCAAAAACATATTAGGAAACACAGAGATTTTAAAAGGACCTATAGGAAAAGAGAAAGAAGTCAATAGTCACACTAAAAGTCCTGTGCAGAGATAATGTGACAGATGGACATTTATCTGCACAGCTGTCCATAAATTAGGCGTCAGTACAGTATGGCAAGATGGAAAGCAGGATGTTCTTGATCAAGCTTTAAATCTATCTGGGGTTTACTTGCTGACTCATTATTTCTGGCAGACACTGTCATGTTCTGCACTATTGTATTGTAGTTTTTTGTTATTATTGATGGTTAAACTGATGTAACACCAACTGTGCTATGATGTGGCAAAATAATTGTTTTGTAAATAACATGAACAATACAGTCGTGTTCATGTAAAGTTTAATATGACTGTCTTACATTTCGTCCTGGGGCTCCAGTTTCTCCTTTATCCCCCTGTGTAAACAAACAGAACCAAACACAAAATTGAACACTAACATTTTCACTGTACAGAAAGTAAATGATTTAAGACTTTCTTTACCTTTCTGCCATCCTCACCGGGGACACCATCTTCACCCTATTTTAATCCAAAAACAATGTAAAATGACATCCCATTAAAGCAAAAGGAAGAAACCTGTGACTTGTTCATGCCACACTAACTCCTCGTTCTCCCTGTTAGCGCAATCGTTCTCTTACACACTGACAAACTAATGTGTGCACTTTCAAATTTGAACACTTGATGGAAGACCTTAGGACGTGTGAGTACTGCGACAAAGCTAAATTCTTCAGATGTTTGTGCAGGGACTTACAGGTTTTCCTACAGATCCAGGTTTTCCATCGTCTCCTGGCTTACCCTGAAATAACACACGGTTACAGTTTGGCATTTGGTAGATGTTCTTATCCAGTGCGACTTACATTTAGTCTCTTTCTTTTACAACTGAGCAATTGTGGGTTACGGGACTTGCTCAATGGCCCATAGTGGTTGCTTGGTGGTGGTGCGAATCGAACCCTGATCTTTCTGGTATTAGTCCAACACCTTAACCACTAGAGGCTACCACTTCCCACACACACTTCTATACATTAAATACATGTGTTTTAAACAGATCTACTCTCTGTATTCACAGCATCTAAATGTGTGTAACTATTTTAAGTTACGAATGTGTGTGAATGCAAGTGTGTTGTATCTCACAGGTGATCCTGCAGCTCCTGGAGGTCCTACAGGCCCTGGTGGCCCTTGAGGTCCTCTGAGTCCTGCTAATCCCTAAAAACATGAATGTGAGATGAAGATGAAACTGTAGTGGACAATGACAGAGCAATAGCACATAGTCTCCACCTAGAGGAAAACAGAATTTCAATGTCTCCAGGATTCACTATGGTCACAGGAGCTTTTCTCAAAATCTGCAATGAATGTTGTCATGTTTTTAGGTACTTTGTTGCAATAAAATTGCAAATGATTTATTAATATATTATATTTATTATCTTTATTTTATTATTTTTGCAAAAAAAATTTTTATAAATCTTCTAGAATTATTATTAGTATTTTTTTTTATTATGCCCCTGAACCTCACTTTATTCTACAAACTGTCACTGATGTCTGTACATGACAAACATTCAATGAAATCATATGTAGTGACTTACATCTCTGCCAGGTTCCCCTGTTTTGCCAGGATCACCCTGAAAACAGAATAGTTTTATTATATTAAAATTAAAGCCATTATTATTTAAAAAATTACAGGAAAGTTTTTTCTGCTGTGAATTAAAAGCATACGGTTAATGTTTGAAATTAAAATAGCTTAGCTTAATGCTAATCATTCATTCATTCAATCATTCATTCAGCTAATTCCTTAATTCGGAGTGACAGGTTTTGCTATTCCAGCTCACATAGGGCACCTTGGACAGGTTGCCAGTCCATCGCAGGGCCACGCATAGACAAACAATTACTCATACACATTCACTCCTATGGACAATTTAGAATCACCAATCCACCTCATCTACATGTTTCTGGACTGTGGGAGGAAACCAGAGTACCCAAAGAAAACCCACAGTACCTTCTTGTTGTGAGGCGACCGTGCTAACCACTATGTTATACTTTTCTCTTTCAATATATATATATAGTTCTTATGTGATACATATGAGCTAACCCAGCCATTAGGGTTGCACAAGCCAGTGCATTCTTAGTGCCGGTCCCAAGCCCGGATAAATGGGGAGGGTT
>JAOTRA010000012.1:252398-263904 GCA_026260255.1 Pseudolaguvia tuberculata | reverse complement strand
CACACACTCGCTCTCACTGGCACTCACACACTCTCGCTGGCACTCTCACACACTCGCTCTCACTGGCACTCACACACCTGCACTGACACTTGCACTCTCTCTCTCTCTCTCTCTCTCTCTCTCTCTCACTGACACTCTCTCTTGTTCTTTCTTTCTCTTTCTTGTTCTCATTGAATCTCTCCTTTTGCTCTCCCTCTTTCCTTCTCTCAGGAGTTGGATGGTTTGTTGGAGATCAACCGAATGACCCACAAGCTGCTGAGTAAGTTTCTGACTCTGGACAGTATGGACGCCATGTTCCGCGAGGCCAATCACAACGTGTCTGCTCCCTACGGCAGGATCACCCTGCACGTCTTCTGGGAGCTCAACTACGACTTCCTGCCTAACTACTGCTACAACGGCTCCACCAACAGGTGCACCTCCTTTCTGTTCAGTTCTGCTTCTGGTCCTTACAAAAGTCTGTGCACCCTCTAACTGATTGGATGGAGTGATAGATGGATGAATAATTGGCTCGGTAGACGTTTGGGTAATTGAATAGGTAGATGAAGATGATGGTGTTGATTGATGGATGGATGATTAGGTGTGTGTGTGTGTGTGTGTTCAGGTTTGTTCGTACAGTGTTACCGTTCTCTCAGGAGTTCCAGAGGGACAAACCGCCCAATGCTCAACCTCAGTACCTTTACGGGTCAAAGGTCAGAATCTTTACTAGCTTTCTAAACCGACAGTAATAAATCCTTTCTGTATAGTGTCAGAATGTTCTCTCTCTCTCTCTCTCTCTCTCTCTCTCTCTCAGGCGTTGAACTTGGCCTACAGCAGTATCTACGGCTTCTACAGGAACTTTGTTGGTCCTCCACATATCAAGGCCATGTGCAGGCTGCTGGGGTATCAGGGCATCGCCGTGGTGATGGAGGAGCTGTTGAAGGTGGTCAAGAGCCTGGTAAGGCCTACAGCTCGTGTGTGTGTGTGTGTGTGTGTGTCAGTTGGGTTTGGTGTAACTCCCTGTCCTCCACCCAGCTCCAAGGAACCATCCTGCAGTACGTCAGGACTCTGATGGAGGTCATGCCAAAGATCTGCCGTCTGCCGCGTCATGAGTACGGCTCCCCGGGTGTGTGACAGGTTTATTCACAGATTTATGGTGAAATGTTGGGGTGTGTGTGTGTGTGTGTGTGTGTGTGTGTGTGTGTGTGTATAATGTGTATCCTGTGCTGCAGGGATCCTGGAGTTCTTCCACCATCAGCTGAAGGACATTGTGGAGTATGCTGAACTGAAGACCGTCTGCTTCCAGAACCTGAGGGAGGTCGGCAACGCTCTGCTCTTCTGTCTGCTGAGTGAACAGAGTCTGGTACAAAACACACACACACACACACACACACACACACACACACACTTCCTGAGGAAGAAGAGAAGGGCCTTTATCAGTCTCTTTTTCTTTCCTGTCTACACTACTCCATTCTTTCTGTTACACACACACACACACACACACACACACACACACTTGCATACAGAGGAGTGTTTGTTAGCTGATTTCACAGTGAGAACATGATGTCCTATTATTGATGTTTGTCTGCAGTCTCAGGAGGAAGTGTGTGACCTGCTGCACGCTGCCCCCTTCCAGAATATTCTACCCCGCGTTCACGTCAAAGGTACCTCTACACCCGTATGTCGGTCACTGGGGTGTGTGTGTGTGTGTGTGTGTGTCACTAAGCCACACTCTGTTTCGGTTGTGCAGAAGGCGAGCGGTTGGATGCCAAGATGAAGCGGTTGGAGGCTAAATACACCGCACTGCACATGGTGCCCTTAATTGAGCGTTTAGGGACACCACAGGTAAACAACATACACTGTCTGTCTGTCTCTCTCTGTCTGTCTGTCTGTCTGTCCACATGGTAGTTTATCCATCTATCTACTATCTGTTAATCTTTCTGTCTGTCTCTGTCACAACATCCTGTCCCGTCTCCTCCGTTCTGTGTGTATTCAGTCGTCCTCTGTTTCTGCTTGTTATTAAAATGGTTGTAATTAGATTATAGAATTATATTTAGTGTTTAAACCCTGTGTTGAGAAACCTGAGGTTCGAGACCTGAGGTTCGACTGATTCTCCTGTGTAAGATTAATAATAAATAATACAATATTTTAATAAACATAATCAACAGTTAATATAAAAATATCATCAATAACATTCTGCTAAAATGATGTTCTTTATTAAATTAAAAATGTTTAATCTGTAGTAGTTTAAGAGAATTATAAATAAATGCGGAGGCTTCATCACCATCGGGGGTTTTTTCCCCCTCTCATTAGCAAATTGCTATTGCTCGCGAGGGCGACCTGCTGACCAAAGAGCGGCTGTGCTGTGGACTCTCTATCTTCGAGGTCATTCTGTCACGCGTCCGCGGTTTCCTGGACGACCCGATATGGCGCGGGCCGTTACCTAGCAACGGCGTGATGCACGTGGACGAGTGTGTGGAGTTTCACAGGCTATGGAGTGCCATGCAGTTTGTGTACTGTATCCCCGTGGGGGCGCATGAATTCACCGTGGAGTGAGTGTTCCGTCCACAAAACGCCTTTAACACGTCATTAATTAACCCTTTCTCAAACTAACAAACAAAACAGCGCCACACTGGTTAAACTGTGCTATTGCAAGCCTTTAAATTAGGCCATGACATTTCTTTAGATATTTATCTGTCCATTAAGCCACTGATTTATTGGTGTAGTGGTTTGCACGGTCACCTCACAACATGAAGGCTTTGGGTTCGATTCCCGGGCAAAGGGGTCTTCCCGTGCTTGTGTGGGTTTTCTCAGGGTACTACGGTTTCCTCCAACAGTCTAAATACATGTACATTAGATTGATTCTAAATTGTCTATAGAAGTGAATGAATGTGTGTGTGTGTACAGTGCCACCCATCTTCTAAAAAAATCATTTCTGTCTGCCGAAACAAATTTCCAACCCTCGTATTCTCGTTCCCGTGTCCAGGCAGTGTTTTGGTGACGGGTTGAACTGGGCCGGTTGTATGATCATCACCTTACTGGGGCAGCAGAGACGTTTCGACATCCTGGACTTCAGCTACCACCTGCTGAAAGTGCAGAAACACGACGGCAAAGACGAGGTCATAAAGAGTGTGGTGAGTGTGAGGAACTGCGTCCCAACCGGTTCTGTGACGGGGACACGAAGCGTGTGTACATTCAGTCATTTAAACATTTCACAATAAAAGTCTCATCCATGTCATCTTTCTTTCCCAGCCTTTAAAAAAGATGGTAGACCGCATTCGCAAGTTCCAGATACTAAACGACGAGATCTTCGCCATTCTCAACAAGTATCTGAAATCTGGAGACGGAGAGAACACGCCCGTGGAACACGTCCGCTGCTTCCAGCCGCCGATCCACCAATCGCTGGCCAGTAACTGAGATTTAACTACAGCTAGTTTATAATGCTGGTGTAACTGGGGTAGGTGGAGGTAGTGAAGCGATAACATACGGAATCATGAGGGAATTTTAACATTCTTAAAACTACATGTTAATGACACACACTTCAACTAATCCTATAGAACACACCACGGGGAGGATGATGATGATGATGATGATGATGATGGTGGGGAAAAGTGACCCAGGTTTGAAACACTGTCCACGTACAGTATGTGCCTTATTCTCATTCTTAGCTTTTTTTACTTTTATCCATTTACACTCTTTCTTTTTGGGCAGGTGGGTGAAGTGTGTGTGCGCGGGTTCGAGTATTTAAGAAAGTATTACGGGGTTTATATTAGTGTTCTATTTTGGGTGGTTGGGAAAAGTGCATGCATGGCAACCTTTTTATTTTCTTTACTATAATCCTTTTTTTAAAACGTTATAAATAAGTGCCTAAACTTTTCTTTTTTTCTATTTGATTTGTAATCTGATTTTTAATTCAATAAATATAGCAAATTATCATGAAGTCGCTTCAATCATAAGAAGTTACAACAGAAGAGGAAGAGGAGGGAAAGGGTTAAATAAAAAAAAAATAAAAAAAGGAGGAGGAGTAGGAAAGTGATTAAAAATTATGTACATGGTTACACCAGAAAGCAGGTGGGAGCAGAAATCGGTGTCTGGTGTCCCCCAGAAAAACAAGAAGGCAATAAAATACTCATGTACAATCGTTCGGTCCGTCACGTGGTTTTCTTGATTGTCTTCATATTTTAAGAGAGAAGAAGAAAAAGAGAGCAGGCAGGTGATTAGCCATCGTAAGGTGTGGCCATGCTGCCGTTCCTCCTGGAGATGTTATCGTACGAGCCGCTCATCTCTCTGTCCTCGAAATCCACCGTGTCCTTGTCGCGGAGGAGCTCGTAGGTGCTGTGACCGTGAGCTCCGACGCCATTGGCCACCGTCCCGTTGCGCTCCTCCTTCCTGATGTTTACGGCCAACATGGCCAGACTCACGTTGACGTCCTTGAAAGCGTGCAAGAGAAAAATCCCCACGATGATGGTGAGGAAACCGCTTAACGTACCGATGACATCATCGTAGCCCATGTGCTCCCACTCTTTGAACAGGATGGCGGAGCAGGTCAGCACCGAGGTGGTGAAGAAGACGTAGTAAATGGGCGTAACCAGAGAGGTGTTGAAAATATCCAGCGCTTTGTTTAGATAGTTGATCTGTGTACTGACACATACCACCAGACTGACCAGCAGCAGCCATGCTAAAGGGTGACTCAGCACCGGCTGCCCGGCGATCACCTCCTTAATGGCGATGCCTAAACCCTTTACGCATGACACCGACAGAGAGCCAATCACAGAGCAGATGGTGATGTACACCAGGATGTTGCTTTGACCGTGACGTGGGCCGACCATGCAGATGAAGATTAGAGCAACGATGATGACGAATGTTGCAAAGATGGCGAAGCCTGTGGAGAGAAAGAGTCTGAATATCATCCAAACTACAGACTGATCAGGACATGATTAAGCCATACTAGGTAATGGAGGGGGAGGGGGGGGGGATGAGAATGAGCAAAAGAGAGTAAGATGGAAAAGGAGTGTGTGTGTGTGTTACAGATTTCTTTACTATTCATTTTGGCTACTGGTTGTTATGGTAACGTTAACAGTGATGTAATCCGGTAGCCTATCATTCATAGTAGTGAGCCTTGACCCTTGTTGTGAAACGTTACCTGGGTCCATCAGTTTCTTGGCCATGTCTTTGAGGCTGTCGATCTCCTCCTCCTGTGGTGCGTGGATGACCATGGTGGTGGAGCCGAGGATACTAAGCAGACAGCCCAGTTTCCCGTGCAGATTCAGTCTCTCCGTCAGGAAGTAGGAGGAGAGCACGGCGCTGTAACCACCACAACACACTTCCTCATTACACCATCAACCCTGAGTAACGACATCGGACTGTGTGTGTGTGTGTGTGTGTGCTCAGTCAGTTTATTAAAGGAAGTTCAACATCTAAAATGAAATTCTGAGCTGGAACTACTTTCCCCCCTGGCGTATTAATCCTGCTTATTAACAGGAATTACTTCTCACTTCGTTTATTCATTCTATCATTCATTCATCTTCTTTTCCGCTTATTCCCGAATCCGGGGTCACGGGGTTCTGCTGTGCCTATCCCAGCACACATAGGGCGAGAGGCAGGGGTACACCCTGGATGGGTTGCCAGTCCATCACGGGGCCACACAGACAAAACCATTCACACACACATTCACTCCTATGGACAATTTACAATCACCCATCCACCTCATCTACATGTTTTTGGACTGTGGGAGGAAACCCACGCAAGCGCAGGGAGAACATGCAAACTCCGCACAGAAAGCTCCCGGCCTGGGATTCGAACCCGGGACCTTCTTGTTGTGAGGCGACTGTGCTATACGCCACCGCACCGCCTCTCACTCAGTTTCTATTCTTTCATTTTTATTGGCGTTTTCAGTTGAGTGACAAACGTTTCTTTCCGGCTTTTAACACTTTATTCATTTTCACACCCCACGGTTACATCCTGGGAAAGTGTGTGTGTGTGTGTGTGTGTGTGTACCTCACAAGTACGCTGAGAGCCCCAAGTGGAGTGACTAGGGTTGCAGGAGCAAATGCGTACGCTGCAAAATTTGCAGCTTCTCCGGCACCCACTGCATAACACACACACACACACACACACGCACACACACACACACACACACACACACACACACACACACACAATCCTGCTGTTCTAACAGTAATTCAGTCTATAATCCAGCGACTTACTTGATAACAGCCCCGCCCACCAAAGCCATTCTTTAAGATATGCATGACCACCTTGACCTGCAGAGAGAAAAGTGAATACAGGTGTGTTTAATAACACGAGTGTGTGCGCAGAGCGAACCATTCAGATTAAAGAGAAGGCCAAAATCACAACTAATACATTTCTCCAACCATTTACTGAGGTGTGTGTGTGTGTGTGTGTGTGTGTGTGTGAGAGAGAGATGATAGAACCGGCTGTAATGATCACTGAACCCTACATATTTACTGCACAGCATTCAGAAGTGAGCTGTAAGGATCCCTCGGGGACTTGAGATTAGTATGAAGGGAAATGTTATCACAGAAATGTAATACGGGTTTATATTTTCTCTGCAATTATTACACCCTCATTCGGTTAGTGTTTAAATATCACAATAACTTTACAAATATTTCTAGCAGGACTTTTATTCTGTCTAATATTGTAAAAGTTCAGAAGTTCTTCAAATTTGAGTGGGTGAAGCATGAAGTCCACTTAATGAACTGATTCATAGGTTGTGATGTAATTTGAGGGATGGATGGATGGAGGATACAGTGGGGTTTGGGATAAGGAGATTCCTCCTGTTTCTATTTACATTCTATTATAATTAAAAGTTTGATGAGAAACTCAGCAAAACCTCCCAGTTAATACAGCCAACATCAACAACCACAGCAACAGTGTGACCCAAAAATACCCCCATAGATTAAAACCACACACACACACACACAGTTTTAACATCACATTGCACAGAGTTTCCGCTGGTTTAGTCACATGACTCAACAGCATGTGGTGTGGGTTGGTTTCTTCAGTTTCCCTGTAACGAGTGTAAATGTGTGTGAAGAAACTGAGGTGTGTAGACACCCCGTACACTCAGGATTCAAACACGAACCACACCTTAACCACTAACACACTAAACTAAGAGTGTGACTGTGGGTGTGTGTAGAACTAACACACACACACACACACACACACACACACACACACACACAGAAAAACAAATACTCAAACAAAACCAGTTTAACCTCTCAGACACAAGGCCAATTCAACAGGGAACGCCGGAAGCAAAACACACAGGCCGGGAACGCCGGAAGCAAAAAACACAGGCCGGGAACGCCAGGAACGTCGGAAGCAAAACACACAGGCCGGGAACGCCGGAAGCAAAAAACACAGTGAATGCAGTTCACTTTGACTAAAAATTGAGAAACACGGAAAACAGAATTCCATAAACCTGAAACTGGAATTCCAAAACACCTTAAAGAACACAAATTGATAGGAATTGACACGTCAGTAATACAATCAATGCAACACATTGGAAAGAGTCTCCAGACATTTGGGAGACATGAGGAACTCTGGAACATTACCTGCCCGCATGGAGCCTTTCCGGGCGAGTCTCAGCAGTCCTTTCTTCTTCAGGATAAAACTTCCTCCAATAAACAAACTGGAGCTGATGGCCAACACCAGACCCATGTAGAAATCTAACTTTCCTCGCTCCTGAGCCATGATGAAGATCTGATCCTCCGTCACATTGAGCAGCGAGCGCAGGAACCGACCTCCACCTGAGCACCCGAGCCCAAACAACACACCTGATCCACACACACACGATCAACGTAAAAGTAAAGTAACCGATTTAAAAAAAAAAATAGAAGTTACATTTTTATAACAAATTAGTTTAAGTAATGTTATTAGACTCAATAATAATAATAATAATAATAATGTCACCATTTCCATAGCAAACTTTACAAACACCACATTTGTCTCCTAATGTAGATTCATTCATGATACAGAGAGAGAGAGAGAGAGAGAGAGAGTGAGAGGGAAAGAGGGAGATTGATATACAGATCGAGAGTCAGAGTGAGAGTTAAGAGGGATGGAGAGAGAGAGAGAGAGATTGATATACAGTGAGAGGGAAAGAGGGATAGAGAGTTAGAGGGAGAGAGAGAGATTGATATACAGTGAGAGGGAAAGAGGGATAGAGAGAGATTGATAGATCCCGGAAGCGCCACTTGCTATTGGATCATGTAATTTCCGCACTACTTTATGACGTAGGGCTTAAGAACAGAGCGAGGCACGCGCGCCAACTCAAGGTTCTTCCGTGCTAACAAGTACGTTAGTACGCTTTCGAAACTAGCCGCTAAGCTAACAACTACAATTAACAAGCCTGATTCAGAAAGCGCTTTAGTGTTTCTAACCCGAAAACTAAAACACTACTAAAAATAAATACCTGTATATTTCCAGTGGTCAACACAAACACCGTGTGGAGTTTAGACGCTTCATTTTCTGGTGGTTTTTCGTTGTTACATGTAAGAACTCGCTAAAGAACCCTTTCCTCCATTAGCCTTACTGTGAAAGGACATATAAGTGCGCATGCGGAAACGAGAGCCAGCTGATTGGTCTCCGACACACGTGACCGAGTAGCCGCTTCCTTCTATGACGTGTTTAGTTCCTAACCGATACTAACTGGTGCGCTGCGTTAATGTATGGCAGCCATATTGGAAAGGTCTGTAATCGACGTCATTTCTATGTGACGTACGAATCCTGATATATGGAACATGGTGTTTTTAATATTGTTGTATTTTTAAACATGTCAGGATGGGATTGTAATAAATGTATAAATCACTGAATTAAACCAATCCGATCATTAGGATGAACATTATATTATATAACTGATATTAAAACTATTCATCCTCCTGACAACATACAAAAGTGGTGGATTCCCAGCAGGGCCACCAAGGAACTATACAATTCACTATATATCATTGAGTAGGTCTCATCTGTCACTATCACGTGGTCACATGGTGGTGCCTGGAACCGAACCGGGTTCTACAGGGTTGACAGTAGGGGTCATATTTTGGGAGGCTGGAGTACCACCAAGTTTATTTAAAAAGGCCCATAAAAGGACCTTCGTGGACTACCACATCACCGTCACTGCCATAATGCAGACATTCAAAAAAAACCTTTAACCTTTTCGGGGAACTTCAGGCTCCCATAAGGTGACTCCTAATGTCATGATCTCAATCCAAGGTCAGAGTGAAGAACAGAACAGAAAGGGAACCATTTTAACCTGTAAACTACAACCAGAACGGTACCACCCACAACATGTGGTGTAGTTCAGAACCAACACCATCCAATAACAGTACAGAAACATTTCAGAAAATAGTGTTAGTGGTGGTCAGCACTGGTCTGGAAGTGGTGGATAAACTTTTCCCTAGACTGAGACCAGCTAGTTCTTCAGGTTTAACCCACGTCCAGAATAGTCCACGGTACAAACGACATTATAACCAGAAACTAAAACTCACTGTACACAAATTCACTTTTGTCTTTTATTATTAATATTATTACTGGTTTCCATCCAGTCCAACTCGCTGTGGACTCTCCTGTGATCTTCTGATCAGTGCTGGGAACTGCAGACATTCACACACAAGATAGAAAGGACCAACTGCTTCAGAAATCTCTTCACTTTCAAGCCAAAATCTTTCAGTTCAGGGTTTAGTTTCGGGTTAGTTTAGAGTTTAGTTTAGTTTCGGGTTAGTTTAGAGTTTAGTTTAGAGTTTAGTTTCTGGTCTAGTTTCAGGTTAGTTTAGAGTTTAGTTTCTGGTCTAGTTTCAGGTTAGTTTAGAGTTTAGTTTCTGGTTTAGTTTCGGGTTAGTTTCGAGTTTAGTTTAGTTTCTGGTTAGTTTCGAGTTTAGTTTAGTTTCTGGTTAGTTTAAGGTTTAGTTTCGGGTTAGTTAAGAGTTTAGTTTAGTTTCTGGTTAGTTTAGGGTTTAGTTTAGTTTCGGGTTAGTTTAGAGTTTAGTTTAGAGTTTAGTTTCTGGTTAGTTTAGGTTTTAGTCTAGTTTCTGGTTAGTTTAGAGTTTAGTTTAGTTTCTGGTTAGTTTAGGGTTTAGTTTCGTTTCGGGTTAGTTTAAGGTTTAGTTTAGTTTCGGGTTAGTTAAGAGTTTAGTTTAGGTCATAAACATCACCTAAGGTGGTGTGGTGGTGGTGTAGGGTCAGCACCGTCTCCTCACAACAACAGGGTTTGAGTCCAGAACTGGGGAACTTTTTTTGTGGAGTTTACATGTTCTCCCAGTGCTTGTGTGGGCTTCCTCTGGGTACTCCAGTTTCCTCCCACAGTCCAAAAACATGTAGATTAGGTGGACTGGTGATTGAAAATTGTCCACAGGAGTGAGTGTGTGTGTGAATGGTTGTTTGTCTATGAGTAGCCCTGAGATGGACTGGGTCCAGGGTGTACCCCTGCCTCTCTCCCTATATGCACTGGGATGGGCTTCAGCAAGCCCCCCTGAACCTGAATTAGAGAATAAGCAGGTAATAAAATGAATGAATGAATAAATATCTCCTAACACTCACCGGCTGACATTATAGAAGTGACGTAAGGTTATAAGAGCTGACATAAGGAATCATAAGGCCGACAGAGCTTATCTATGCGTTAACAGTGTGTTAGCAATAAATAACAGTCGGAACAGTAGATCATGTCTGTTCATCGATCAGCAGACGCCGTCATATGTTTCTACAGGTAAATAAAGGAGTGTGTAATGAATCATTTCCAGCAGGGGGCGATGAACTCTAATACGGAATCATGAAATGATCACATGATGGAAAAAGCCCCAGTGGACAGCCCCATTGAACTACTGGACTTTGTCTTTGGGTGAAGTCCACACAAGCGTTGCTTCCTGAGACAAGCGTAAAAGCATCACTCCCACCGAGATGGTAATAAACCCACACAAAATTCCCAGACAGTCCTGGCAACCCAGCGCGTCCCACTCTTTAAACAAGATGGCGGTAGCAAGGATGACCGAGGACGTGAAGGTGACGTAATAGACAGCTTCGAAGACGTTGGAGCTGAAGTTCTCCAAAGCTTTGTTGATGAAGGTGAACTGTGTGAGGATGCTGAGCAGAAGAATTCCCAGCATGCCCAGAAACAGGAAGAAAGAACCGTTAGAAGGATCAGAGTCTCCGTCAATCATCTCCTTCATGGCCAGACCCAAACCTTTACTGCACGGCACCGTGAAGCTCCCCAACAGGGAACAGATTCCCACGTACACCAGGATGTTGGACTTTCCATATGCTGGAGAGAGCCAGCCAATCAGCAGCACTAATAGCAGCAGCACCAGCGTGATGTAGCTCACAAACACTGGAACAGAAACAGCATGAAATTAAGGCTCGGACGGTGGACACAAAAAGTCACAGGATAGACACAGTAGTCCTAAGGTCGGTCACAAGGTCGGTCACAAGGCCGTCCTAAGGTCGGTCACAAGGCCGTCCTAAGGTCGGTCACAAGGCCGTCCTAAGGTCGGTCACAAGGCCGTCCTAAGGTCGG
>JAOTRA010000012.1:231777-244170 GCA_026260255.1 Pseudolaguvia tuberculata | reverse complement strand
GTGTGTGTGTGTGTGTGTGTGAGTGTGTGTGTGAGTGTGTGTGTGAGTGTGTGTGTGAGTGTGTGTGTGTGTGTGTGAGTGTGTGTGTGTGAGTGTGTGTGAAAGAGAAATAGGGAGATCTGTACAGACCACGCCCACAATCTGCAACATGTTCATTCATTAATCTTCGAACCTACTTATTCCGGGATCACAGGGCTCTGCTGGGGCAAAAGACAGGGGGATATCCTGGACACTGTATTTAAAGATATAAAAGGAATATAATCTTGTGTTCCTGTCAGGATATTGAGGCTAAGAAGGAGGCACAGAAAGAGAAGGAGATTGATGAGCAGGAGGCCAACGCCTCCACCCTGCACCGCTGTCGCACCACCCTGGATAAAGATCTCATCAACACTGGAATCTACGAATCAACCAGCAAGCAAAGTTTACCGCTCGTCCAACTAGTGCAGCAGCTGCTTAGGTACACACACAAACACACACACACACACACACACGCACGCCTTCACACCCCTGGAGTACAGGTTTATTTATCCCCCTTTTCCTCTTTTCGGTGCAGGAACATTGCGTCACAGACTATAGCGCGACTGAAAGATGCGGCTCGACGCATTTCACACTGCCAGGATGTAGAGCAGGTTAGTAAAGAGCGATCGGCCTCACTGGACCTGCTGCTGCGCTTCCAGAGACTCCTGATCTGTAAACTCTATGTAGGAGTGAACGGTGCTACTGGAGTCGGGGATTACAGTGAGTGCTAGAACCTCTCTCTCTCTCTCTCTCTCTCTCTCTCTCACACACACAAGCATGTTTTTTCTTTCTTTTATTCAATTTACTTTACTAAAAACTTTACTCTGTCTCTCTCTCTCTCTCTCTCTCTCTCTCACTCAGCTCTGACTCAGTCTGAGATTTTAGGAGTGGGCTCTTTGTTGAAGAAGTACATTGCATTGATGTGTACACACATTGGAGACATCCTGCCTGTGGCTACCAGCATCGCCTTCAACAGCCACCGGCACTTTGCTGAAGTGTCCCACGTCATTGAGGGAGATCTTACAGGTGAGGGACAGTCTTACACTCTCACCATCACATCCTTCATTAATTCAGAGTGCTCAGTAAACTTGATGACTCCGGTGTGTGTGTGTGTGTGTGTGTGTGCTTGTTCTGTGGCTCTCCCTCTAGGTGTTCTTCTTCCTGAGTTAGTCGTCTCCATCATTCTCCTGCTGACTCTGGATGCGGGTCTGATGCAGGACACCGGATCCATCCCTCTGCTGGCGGCACTGCTGGAGCACTTGGACCGCTTTAACCACCTGGCACCCGGCAAAGACCGAGATGATACTGAGGATCTGGCCTGGCCTGGTCTCATGGGTACGCTGACTCACTTCACTACCAACAACTAAACCTATCAGTGTGGAGCAAGTGCTTTAAACATCTCCCTGTTCACAGGGTCGTTCATCACAGGACCGAGCACCAAGAACAACGAGGAAGTGTCTCTCATACGCAAAGCCGACCTGGAGAACCACAACAAAGATGGTGGCTTCTGGACCATAATCGACGGGAAAGTCTACGACATCAAAGACTTCCAAGCACAGTCTCTTACCGGGAGCACCATTCTGGGTAGGAGAACTTTTACAGAAGGTTTTCACTATTTACAAATTATTTTAGAGAAAAAGTTTTTAGTTAGGGCAGCGCATTGTGCTCAGCACAGTCGCCTCACAGCAACAAGGGCCCGGATTCTGCTTTTCTTCCAGGTTCTCTGGTTTCCTCCCACAGTCCAAAAACATGCACATTTAGGTTGAGTTGGTGATTCCAAATTTCCCATAGGAGCGAATGTGTGTGTGTGTGGTTTTTCGTCTGTGTGGACAGGTGACCTGTCCAGGGTGTCCCCATCTCTTTTACCCTCTGTGTGCTGGGATAGGCTCCAGCAGTGATCCCGAATTAGGGAATAAGTGGGTTGGAAGATGAATGAATGAAAAAAACTTCAGGTTTACTTCAACTACAAATTGAAGTGAATGACTGGACTGAATTTTCTGCACACTTTTTTGGGACTTGTCTCTGTAGCTCAGTTTGCTGGTGAAGACCCTGTGGTGGCTTTGGAAGCTGCGCTGCAGTTCGAGGACACGCGCGAGTCCATGCAGGCTTTCTGTGTCGGACAATATATGGAGGTAAAGTCCCGCGTCTCCGGTTCAAATAATAAGTTTAGAATTTCTTTATAGACCGTAGTGTGTGTGAGAGATTCTCTTTACCTTCCTCTAGCCCAATCAGGAGACTGTGACCACCCCAGACCTGAGCAGCCTGTCCTCCCCACTGATTGACACCGAGAGGAACCTGGGCTTACTGCTTGGGCTTCACGCTTCATACCTAGCACTGGGTACCCCCCTGTCACGCATGGAGATCGAGTGTTCCAGTAAGTATTTAAGCAATGTTCTGCTCATGTTCTGCTCCTCAGCTGATCAATGAACTGGAACTGACCAGGGTTTGTGCTGTTCTTTCAGAATGGCTGCAGTCGTCCATCTTTTGTGGCGGTCTTCAGACAAGTCAGATCCACTATAACTACAACGAGGAGAAGGACGAGGACCACTGTAGCTCTCCCGGTACCCCGACACCCGATAAAGCCAAGCTGTACTCGCGCAGAATCACACTGACTGATAACGCACAGCCTTTCCTGCAGGCCATCGCTGACAACACTACACAGGACCACACTGTGAAGGTACACACACACACACACACACACATACACACACACACCTGCAAACACACACAAGCTACAAGGGTCTTTATTTTACATGGAGAATGGGGTCTGAGTGCCCCCTGGGTTTGCCCCATTTTGGAGAAATGAAATGCCCCCCAGTGTAGTACAGGGGTAAATAACATTCGATTATTCATCTTCTAATTCGGAGTCACAAGGGTCTGCTAGAGTGTATCCCAGGGCACAAAGACACACACACACACACTCTTATGGGCAATTTAGAATCACCAATCAACCTAATCCACAGGTTTTTGTACTGTGGGAGGGAACCGGTGAACCCAGAGGAAACCCACGCAAGTGCTGGGATAGCATACAAGCTCCACACTGTGGAATAGGTGGGAGAATGGTAGTGTATGATGGCATCACCTTTTTAGTAAAAGTGCCTTCTAGTTGGTTCTACTGTCATTACATCACCCTGTCTGAACCTTTTAACCTTTTTAGGGCGGAGTTATAATTTAAGTTCTCCCTTTTTTTTATTTCAGGACTTTTTATGTCAAATCGAACGCTGCTGTAAGCAGTATCACCTCATCACACCCATCACCTTTCCTCTGGAACACCCTGTGGAGGAAGTGGGTCGCCTCCTGCTCTGCTGCCTTCTTAAACACCAGGACCTTGGTATCCTAACAACCACACACACACACACACACACACACGCGCGCGTTTAGATGGCACCGCTGCTTTGTGGTGCATGTTAATGTTTTTAACCTGATCATGTGATAATGTAGGGAATGTGGCGCTTTCACTGGTCAATCAATGTGCCTTGGCGGTGGACCAGGCGAAGCAGAGGTCTCTCCCGAAATCGGTGATCGACGTCTGCCGGATTGTCTACCAGGCTAAATGCTCTTTAATTAAGGTAAGACATTGTGTGCCGTGTTAAGCTAATTAAGCTACAGAAGGGCGGCTGGGTTAAAGGTCACGTTGCTTGTATTTGAATTGTCCTCTCCTGTCCATCACCTCAGACACATCAGGAACAGGGACGCTCCTATAAGGAAGTGTGTGCACCCGTCATCGAACGGCTGCGTTTCCTGTTCAACGAGCTGAGACCAGCCGTCAGTAACGACCTCTCCATGGCCTGCAAGCTGAAGCTGCTGGGATCACAGCCTCGCTGGAAGACCATCACTCGGAAACTGATCCGAGAGTGCAGGAAGAAGAGAGGTGAGCTCTGACCTTCTCGGGACCAGCCTGGTTTAATCTTTATTTCACAGCTATGGTATTAATCAGCAACCGCCTGTCCTTCATCTCAGTACCCAAGAAGTCCGAGTCTGCTGATGTAGATGAGTGTAAGCAGGAGAGAGACGGGACCAATGAGGAGGAACCTCCACTTCCCATCAGTCCCACACCGGTGGACAAGAAACAAGCGGTCAAAACACCCAAGGTACTGATGAGATACACCGCTAGTCATGTTTGGTAGTCGGTTGGTGGTAGATGAACCTCATGACATCACTTTGCTTCCTTATTTCAGGATAAGTGGCAGCCTCTGCTGAACACCATGGTGAACGTTCAGAAGTACCGCTGGCTGAAGCACAGCGTCCATGGCTCCTACTCAAAGTCCAGCTTGATGAGCACCATAGTCGAGTTTGCTCTCAAAGAGGAACCCTTGGACGTGGAGAAGATGAGGAAGTGTCTCCTTAAGCAGGTGCATAGAGAGAGACGGAAATAAGACCCCACCGTTACGGTCCAAAACTTGATTCTTTAAAAAAATACTACAAACACATACATGCATGTGTTTCCGTAGTATTCCATAACATCAATGACTTAATGTTGCCCTCTAGTGGTATAGTTGGGTATCATTAGCACTCTGCAGATTAAGTTTCTATAAGGTTTGTTTTTATTAAGGCTAGGAAATGAGTGAAATTGTATTACAGTATTTTAACGGTACTGTAAATGTCTGCATACTGAGGATGGTGTGTGATGTTTAGTTTTATGATGTGGTGATTCGATCATTTGTTATAAATGTGTGTAAATCGGTCATAAACCATGTACTGTGTGTCCGCAGTTGGAAAGGGCAGAAGTGAGGCTGGAGGGTATCGACACCATGCTGAAGTTAGCGTCCAAAACCTTTTTGCTGCCGTCGGTACAGTACGCCATGCTCAGCGGCTGGCAGAGGGTGGTCCCTGAGGGTCATGACATTGGGTGAGTAGCATCAGGCGGCCATTTTGACATCAGACATCAGTCAAACTTGTTTTATCCTCTCTAATGTGACTTTCTGTCCAATTAGAGATTCTGATTGGTTAGAATTTTTTAAACTTGGCTGAAGACAATAAGTCAGGCATAGTGATGTTGAATCCTCAGGGTCTGACTGAGTCGCAGGATCTCGGGGTTCTAATGATTCCTCAGGGTCTGACCGAGTCAGGGTTCTAATGACTCAGTACCTGTGTTTTTTTTCATCAAACTTCTACACACACACACACACACACACACACACACACTTGCACACTCTTAAATGTTTTGGTAAAAAGCCTAGCGCCCCCTATTGAGTGGTTGTTGTAGTGAATCGGCAGGATTTGTGCTTTAACTGTGCTGTTATTTCCGATAGTGAATCTCTGAGTGACTGTCTGAAGGATGTGGATCTCATTCCTCCCTTCAACCGCATGCTTCTGGAGGTCACCTTCGGCAAGCTGTACACATGGGCCATCCAGAACATCCGCAACATCCTGCTAGAGGCTAGCGACAGATTTACAGAACTGGGTACGCCATCACCACATACCAATGTCTAACTTTATCGTTTCCTAATTTTCCTCATGGATCCATTTGATGATGATGTGTGCAGGAGTTCAGCCGGTTCCTCTGCAGAACATCACAAACGAGAACCCAGCAGGTCCCAGTCTGGGCACCATTCCCCAGGCTCGCTTCCTGCTGGTCATGCTGCACATGCTGACTCTGAAACACGGGTCCAACAGCCTGAGTCTGCTGCTGAACTCAGGAACGCTCGCTCTCACACAGAGTGTCCTCCGCCTCATCGGTCAGTTCAATCTTCTTCACAACATACACCGCTTTTCTAATGCAGGAACCTTTCGCAATTCATCAGAAATAAATAGGATTTAATACCTCAGTTTCCTGTACCTGAACCAGGTTCCTGAACCTTTTCTTCCCTTTTCGACTGCAGGTCCGAGTTCTGACAGCAGCGATGAAGAGGAGCTGGCATCCCGATCTCATGGAGGCTCAGCTACTGTTCTGGAGGAGTCAAGAAAGGAGACCACCCCTGCCCCTCTCCCCGTCTCTGGCCCTGAACTGGCTGCCATGATGAAGATCAGCACCAGAGTGATGCGAGGACAGGACTGGAAGTGGGGGGATCAGGTACAGGATCACGGTGGTCAATGCACAGTTCATGGTTTTTTATGACTTTAACACATCATCTTCCGTGTGTGTTTGATTGTACTGTAGGATGGGCCTCCTCCGGGTCTGGGCCGCGTGATTGGTGAACTCGGCGAGGACGGTTGGATCCGTGTGCAGTGGGACACAGGTAGTACAAACTCCTACAGGATGGGCAAAGAGGGCAAATACGATCTGAAGCTGGCCGAACCTCCTCCTGCCACACAGCCCCCCGCTGAGGACTCAGACACAGAGGACGACATCGGTAAGCACTTCCTGTCATCATTATAATTGGTCTGACCGTACAATAACGGCGGTCCTATAACAGCGGTCCTACAGTGTGTCACGGGGGCTTCTGTTCATACAGTCACTAAGGGCTGTTGAATATCAGTGATGTCATGACCTTCATGTATTTTCTCAGAAGGTGAAGTGTTTGAGAAGAGCATCCACCCCACAGCCATCATGAAGAGCAGTACGGTGAACCTGCTGAAAATTCTGGCGCTGTCATCGGGGGTGTACGCCGAGGTGATGCAATCGGAAGCCGTCAGGACGCTGTGCGGTCTCTTGCGCATGCTTGTGGATAGTGGAATCAACGATCAGAGTGGTACTGCTACTGATCTTCAAACCGTCCACAAGGTGGTGCTATTTTTATTCTTCTGATATTTGTGTGTGTGTGTTTGTTTGTCTATCAGGCTGCTCATCACACAGGCTGGTGTCCCGCGAGCAGCACAGGAACTGGTGCACTCTGGGATTTATCCGCAGTGTGGCACTGATGCCGCAGATGTGCAGCACACTGAGCTCCTCTGCATGGATCAACCTGCTCGTACGGATCGTCGAGGGACATCAATCCTTCACCGCCGTCACACTGCAGAGACAGGTTTCAACCCTGCACTCATTTACTCTGTGGGATTACAGACTACAGACCTGGTGGCTATGTTATATGGGGGGGGGGTACAGAAGGTACATGGAAAACGTTTCAAAGGACTATTAGAGTATTGTTACTGTTTGTATAGCATTTCAGGGAAACTACACAAATAAACAAAAACAACCAACACATCCCCTACCATCCCTAGTGGTGGGGGTTAGTCATGGCATGCTGATGGTCAGGGGCAATTGGTGGAGGATGTTAGTGGTGATTGGGGGATGGCAGTTGGGTTATGATGGTGATAATAGTTGGGGTTGGTTTGATGATGATGATGATTAGGATTAGGATGGTGATGGTGGTTAAGTGATAGCACTGTTGAGGGTTGTTGGATGTTGGTACTTGGAGGTGTAGTTGCAGTTTGTATATCTGAGTGTCAGATAGTCTCCAGTCCTACTAACTGTCCCTCATGATGTCTTCATCAGATCCTGGCTTTGCGCTTACTTCAGGCGGTGCTGCCGTCCTGGGATAAAACCGAACGCGCTCAGGATATGAAGTTTCTGGTGGAGAAGCTGTTTGGATTCCTGGGCAGTCTCCTGAGTACCTGCTCCTCAGACCTGCCTCTGCTCCGAGGTACAGCATACACACTTGCATGAAAACAGCAGCTAAAAGAGGAGAGAAAGGGAGGGAGAGAAACACTTCTAACAAGCTCTGTTTCTTTTGGTCCACAGAAGGTTTCCTGCGCAGAAGAAAGTCCCGCCCACAGGTGTCTCTGACAGCCACTCACAGCAGCACATTGGCTGAAGAGATTGTGTCTGTCCTGCGTACACTGCACTCTCTGCACCAATGGAACGGCCTCATTAACGAATACATTAACTACCAGCTGAGCGGCATTGGGGATGTGATGGCAGGACGTGTGATAGAAGGGGTAGGATTTTTTTTCCCCTTATTAATAAAACTGGCAACCTGGAATCACTTTGACTGAGGTGTTGTTCTGTGTCAGACGCTGGTGGAGGAGTATTTACCCAGTGCAGATGGTCCGGCGGCGGGCAGTCTGATGGCTGTACTGGCTGTGATCGGTGGAGTCGACGGACGTCTGCGTTTGGGAGGTCAGGTGATCCATGAGGAGTTCGGAGAAGGCACGGTCACACGCATCACACCCAAAGGACGAATCACAGTGCAGTTTTATGAAATGAGAACGTGCCGAGTGTGTCTGCTCAGCCAGCTCAAACCGGTACGTACCATCAACAGGCAAATTCTTATTTTATTATAAAGACCCCTGACCCTGGAATCAAACCCGAGACCTGAATCAGGGAATAAGCGGGATAGACAATGAATGAATGAATGAATGAATGAATGAATGAATGAATGGTTATTTGCAGTACTTTAGTATTTGATGATATTTATATTAGTGTATATTTTAGTTTAGCAGTGAGTGAATTGATACTGGTGGTCTGTGTGTCTGTGCTGGTATGTGGGTTTAACAGTGGGATGTATTACATCAGTGGTTTATTTCCTCTGCTTCCTCTGCTTCCTCTGCTTCCTCTGTATCAGTTGCCTGTGATTGCGTTCAGTGTTCAGAACCTGCCCTTCACAGAGACCATGCTCACCGTCTGGGCTCAACTCGTCAACCTGGCAGGCAGCAAACTAGAGAAACGGCGCATGAAGAAATCCCTTAGCAGAGGAGTCGCCGGTACTGGACACACACACACACACACACACACACACACACACACCTTTCTTTGGTTCCCCTCCTCCCCTCTGTTTTTGTAACTTGTTTTAATTGATGAATGTATTTATTCCTCCACTGTTTTTATAGTAGTCTTTTTCAGACTTTGTTTCTAGAAGCTTCTGGTTAGTTAACTCCATCCACCACCGTCGGTGTGATGTTATTGTAACCCCATATCTGAACACTGTCCAAACAGGGGGGATTTAAAGGTTGGATCTGTCCTCTGGCCCAGTATTTGAGGAGCACCAGGTTCAATGGTTTTATATTACATCTTTGAAGTTCCATTGTTACTTTAATTATTTTACCCATTGCAGGTTTATATGTTCTAAAATTCTGGGAAAGTACGACAGACCCCCTTACAGCAGGGGGCGCAAAAACTGAATCGGTTATAAATAAGATGCAAATGAATTTTAGGCCTCTGATATCATGTCAGTTTAGGAAATGGGATTAAGCAGGTTTAATGATATGATGGTGATGATGGTGATGATGGTGATGATGGTGATGATGGTGATGATGTCTCCACAGCAGATCAGGTGGACATTCACTTGTTGCGCTGTCAGCAGTTGAGGTTGTACATCCTAAAGGCAGCTCGAGTTCTGTTCCTCCACCAGGATAAACTCCGACAGATCCTCTCTCAGCCTGCCGTTCTGGAGTCCAGCCCCGCCCCTGCCGGTACCTTACCCCTCACCCCATTTCCCCTCACCCCATTACCACTCACTCTCTTTTTCTTCTCTTTAAAATGTTTCTATTATTTATGATACTTTTAGTCTTTTTTTACTTCTGGGGTTTTTTTTCTTCCTCTTTCTCCATTCTGCTATTTATTTATTTTATTTATTTTCTCTTCTTCTATACCTTCTTTAATTCAGTTTTACTTTCTTTCATTCTTTCTTTCTTTTACTTTTGTGTGTGTGTGTGTGTGTGTGTGTGTGTGTAGAGGAGCAGGTGGTGTCCTCGCCGGATGTGGGTGAATTATCTCCTGAAGGTCCTCTCCCTCCTCTTATCCTGCTCCAGCAGCTCCTCTCCGCTGCCACTCAGCCATCGCCCATTAAAGCCATTTTCCACCGGCAGGAACTGGAGGTCAGAGTCTTACCCATTGCAGAAATGTTTCCTTACCTCTTAGTGTGTGTACACTGAGTGTGTGTGTGTGTGTGTGTGTGTATACAGGCAGCCGCTCTGGCAGTATGTCAGTTCTTAGCCATTGAATCCACTCACCCTTCGTCTCCACTGTTTGAGGACAGCAGCTCGAGCGAGGCCACCACGCCGCTCACCGTGCAGCACGTTCGTCCTCCCAAACAGAAGAAGCACAAGACCTCACCTATTCCTCCTGCACCCATCGTCCTGCAGCTCATGGAGATGGGCTTCCAGAGGAAAAACATTGAGTTTGCTCTTAAATCACTGTCCGGATCTACAGGCGGTTCCTCCGCTGTCCCAGGTACCCATTCGCACAGTGTTTAATTACACACGCCGGGGAGCAAAGGATTCAATGTAAAATCCACTATAGATGAACAATCTGTTCTTCAATTAATGTCTGATGGAAGGAAATTAGGGGCCTTGTTGCAGTAGAGACCGTTAAACACTTCCCTGTGTGTGTGTGTGTGTGTGTGTGTGGTCAGGTGTGGAGGCCCTGGTGGGCTGGCTGTTGGATCACCCTGATGTTCATGTCACAGAGCTGTCAGATGCAGACACTGGGTCTGATGAGTACTCTGAAGAAGAGGTGCTGGAGGAACTGGAGGAACCTGAAGCAGTATACTCTGTGGTGTGTGTGTGCGCGTAGTATACTCTGTTGTGTGTGTATGTGTGTACGCGTGTGCGCGTAGTATACTCTGTGGCGTGTGTGTGTGTGCAAAGTAATATACTCTGATGTGTGTGTGTGCGTGTGTGTGTGTGAAGCAGTATACTCAGTGTGTGCGTGTATGTGTGTGAAGCATTATACTCAGTGCGTGTGTGTGTGTGTGAGAGAGAAGCAGTGTGTGTGAAGCAATATACTCAGTGTGTGTGTGTGTGTGTGTGTGTGTGTGTGTGTGTGTCTTCTGCGCTTGCTCAGAGACTCTTCTTTGATTAATCTGTATGTGTTTGCAGCCTCCTGGTGCTGTGGTGACAGAAAGTCAGACATTTAAGAAGAGATCGGATTTTCAGAGTAATGATGATTACGCTGTGTATGTGAGGGAGAACGTTCAGGTGAGGAATAACCCCGCCCTTAAATTCTCCTCTCTGATTGGTTTATTCAAATCCAGTACATTGTAATACTACATAACTCTACAAATTACTATAACCTGAAGGGGGAACAATAACAATCCAACTATGAACTGAAAACGTAATAGCGATGGATGGATGGATGGATGGATGGATGGATGGATGGATGGATGGATGGAGATATATATATATATAAAGATGGTCACATGGACTGATTGATAAACAGACAGATGAATGAAAGAGAGAGGGGGTTGGACGGATGAGCAGATAGATGGAAAAGCGGACAAACGGATGGATGAACTGATGAGTGAAAAGAGTGTGGATGGGGTGGATGAACGAATGAATTAAGAATATGAAGTGAACAGATGAATAAATGGACAGATGGGAAAAGGCTGTCTTGAGTGTTGTTATATTTTGATTAAACCTGCATCCTTACAGTTAAAGTACTTATAGTCACAGTCGTGTGTGTGTGTGTGTGTGTGTGTGTGTGTTTGTGTAGGTGGGAATGATGGTCAGATGTTGTAGGACGTATGAAGAAGTGTACGAGGGAGACGTAGGGAAAGTCATTAAGCTGGATCGAGATGGGCTACATGATCTGAACGTGCAGTGTGACTGGCAGCAAAAAGGAGGAACCTACTGGGTCCGTTACATCCACGCTGAACTACTGGGTACTGATTCCCCCCCCCCCCTTTCCCAACCAAACAGACTGGAGGTCTTTAACTGTCTTCTTCTCTGGCAGGGTTTCCGTCTCAGAGCTCTCCATCTCACATTAAGATTGGGGATAAGGTGCGAGTGAAGCAGTCCATCACCACACCCAAGTACAAGTGGGGCTCCGTGACTCACAGGAGTGTGGGTGCTGTCAAGGGTAGGACTCGCATATACACACACACACACAGACACACACACACACTGCCCACCAGCTAACACAGTCGTGTACATACAGATCTGATGTGTGTGTGTGTGTGTGTGTGTGTGTGTCATGTGTTTGTAGCCTTCAGTGCCAATGGAAAAGATGTGATTGTGGATTTCCCTCAGCAGTCCCACTGGACGGGGCTCCTGTCCGAGATGGAGCTGGTGCCGAGCATACATCCCGGAGTCAGGTACTCCATCAATGGGAATTAACCGGAATATATGGAATTGTATATATTCCCATTTATTTACATATAATGTTCCCATGAAAAGTTTCTGGAAATTTCCCACCCTTTGTTTCTTGACCCGGTGTGTATTCATTGTGTTTCCAGGTGTGATGGATGTCAGATGTTTCCCATTAATGGTCCCAGGTTCAAGTGCCGCAGCTGTGACGACTTTGATTTCTGTGAAAGTTGCTTTAAAACCCGTAAACACAGTTCCAGACACTCATTCGGCCGGATTAACGAACCGGGTCAGTCCGTCTCACACAGCGGCAAATCCACTTCCGCTCTGGGTGAATCAGTACAGCGTCTAGTCCTTTCACTGCTGTTAACACGTGTGTGTGTGTCTGTCTGTCTGTGTGTGTCTGTCTGTGTGTGTGTCTGTCTGTGTGTGTGTCTGTCTGTGTGTGTCTGTCTGTGTGTGTGTCTGTCT
>JAOTRA010000012.1:162921-177216 GCA_026260255.1 Pseudolaguvia tuberculata | reverse complement strand
GTGAGCGGTGATGGTCAGGGTTTGGTTAGTGATGGGGTATTGTGAGCGGTGATGGTCAGGGTTTGGTTAGTGATGGGGTATTGTGAGCGGTGATGGTCAGGGTTTGGTTAGTGATGGGGTATTGTGAGCGGTGATGGTCAGGGTTTGGTTAGTGATGGGATATTGTGAGCGGTGATGGTCAGGGTTTGGTGATTCAAACACAGGCATTTCCAGCTTTACTGTTGTTATGCTCCAAGTTTTGCCCCTCATTATCCACAGAATAGTTTGTAACTTGGTTTTTCTCTTTAGAGTGCAGAGAAGGAGTCTTTGGAAGGCTTTGGAAACTTTTTAACAAGTCTAATGTAAGTATCTGCTTCTTCACTTTTACAGAATGTTCTCTTTTTCTAGCCCAGATTGATTGTGTGTGGCATGTGTAACTGGGATTTAAGGTTAAGAAACTACAAACCTTCATTAATTTCTTGCCTTTTACACTGCTTCTGATGTAAACAATGCATGCTAATAGTGTAAAATATTGGCACATATACTGTGACGCTTGCTTTTGTTGTATGTTCCTATAATCATCCTTCTCCTGAAAGTTTTTGCTTCGATTGTAAACTCTACACTTAAGCTTCTCTAGTCCTGGGGTGTCATCTCTCTTTAACCCTGAAATAATGCACAATGCACTGTACAGACTTAAATTCGAACCCTACTAATCCAGTCTGTCTGGGTTTGAATGTGTGTGACAGGAAGCGAGCGGCTGCAAAACATCTAATTGAGCGGTACTACCACCAGTTAACTGAGGGCTGTGGAAATGAGGCCTGCACGAATGAGGCTTGTGGCTCCTACCCAGGTTTTCGCCGCATGGATAACAATGCAGCGGCCATCAAGGCCTTGGAGCTGTATAAGAATAACGCCAAACTGTGTGATCTCCATCCCTCCAAGAAAGGCGCCAGCTCGGCTTTCCCAGAAAACAGTGCCAAAGGAGCCCACAACTTTTCAGCTTGCAGTAACGGGAAGATGAACCACAAGGACCTGCCTCCCACCAGGGATGACTTTAGAGGTAAACACAGGACCATGATTTGTTTGTTTCTTTGGTTTCTCATTGTTTTCATGCTTTTTTTCTAAACATTTTAGATTTGAATTACTTGACCGAGGAGAAGGTGTACGAAATTCTGGCTATCTGTAGTGAGACCGAGGATTATTCCCCGCTGATCCGAGTTATAGGGAGAGTGTTCTCAAATGCAGAGAGCTTAGTACAGAGCTTCCGCAGAGCTAAGCAGCACACTAAGGAGGAGCTGAAGTCACTTCAGGCCAAAGATGAGGACAAGGATGAAGATGAGAAAGAGGCTGCCTCGGCATGCGCTGCTGCAGCTATGGAGGTAGACCCTGATGCAGCATCTTCGGGTGAGGGAGCATCTAATGACAAAATGCAAAAGCCTGTGGAGGTGTCTGTGGACATAGAGGCAGTGCGGAGGGTTTACGACAGACTGTTGGCCAATGAGAAGGTGGAGGCAGCCTTTTTGAATGCGCTGGTGTACCTGTCGCCCAATGTGGAGTGTGATCTTACCTACCACAACGCCTATGCCACCAATCCTGACTACCTCAATGTGTTTATCATTGTGATGGAGAACAGCAATCTGCATAGCCCAGAGTACCTGGAAATGGCACTACCCCAGTTTTGCAAGGCCATGAGCAAGCTGCCCCTTCCTGCTCTAGCTAAGCTGGCACAATTGTGGGCTCAGAATGGTGTGGAGCATATCCGGCACTTACTCGAGACCTTTCAGCAGCTCATCACTTACACTGTGATCAGCAATGAGTTTAACAGTGATAACCTTGTCAACGAGGATGATGGAGTAGTAGCAGCCACCAAGTGCCTAAAGGTGGTATACTATGCCAACATTCTTGGGGGAGACCTGGACATTGGGCACAGTGAAGACGAAGATGACGAGCCCATTGCAGAATCTAGTGAGCTCACACTTCAGGAGCTGCTGGGTGAGGAGCGCCGAGCCAAAAAGGGTCCCCGCGTGGACCCGCTAGAAACTGAGCTTGGCGTGCGTGTTTCAGACTGCCGCAGTCCCCTTGTCCCTTTTGACGAATTTATAAATGAGCCTCTCAATGAAGTGCTGGAAATGGACAAAGACTACACTTTCTTCAAGGTGGAAACGGAAAGTAAGTTCTCCTTCATGACCTGCCCTTTCATCTTAAACGCTGTCACCAAGAATCTTGGCCTGTACTATGACAACCGCATCCGCATGTACAGTGAGCGTAGAATCACTGCGCTTTATAGTCTGGTGCAAGGACAGCAGCTGAACCCCTACCTGCGTCTTAAAGTACGTAGAGACCACGTCATTGATGACGCGCTCGTCAGGGTAAGGCTTTACTTTGCTAGCTAATTAGCATTACAAGAATATGCTGCTAAAATACATAGGCAGTGTTTTTATTAACTGACTCGTTTGTCTTGCTTTGTCTGATTCCAGTTGGAAATGATCGCCATGGAGAATCCAGCCGACCTGAAGAAACAGCTATATGTGGAGTTTGAAGGAGAACAAGGGGTTGATGAAGGAGGAGTTTCCAAAGAGTTCTTTCAACTCGTGGTAGAAGAAATCTTCAACCCAGATATAGGTACAGATTAACTGACAAAACATTTATATTATCAGTGTTTAACAAGAGGAAGCGCATGCGTCAAAGCAAAATGTAGCCAATCAGAGGGCACTGTTTTCCCCACACAAAATTCACTCATGCAGTGTAATGCTACAACTATACTAAGTTTTGTGATTGAGTCAGTGCAAACAGCCCATCCCACACCAGCTCGGCTCTTGCAGGTATATCCTATTTGGCAGTGCAACCGGGTAATATAAGCAACCCTGCTATAAGTTTGTTTGCCAACCATATAGAGATGCCAGTGTTCGATAGTGGGCTTTAAATGCAAGTCAATTGCAAAGTCTTTTACGTGTCTGTGTTCATTGATCATTTTCTCCACAGGCATGTTCACGTACGACGAAAGCACAAAGCTTTTCTGGTTTAACCCTTCATCATTTGAGAACGAAGGCCAGTTCACATTGATTGGGATCGTCCTGGGCTTAGCCATCTACAACAACTGCATTCTGGATGTGCATTTTCCCATGGTGGTATACAGGAAGCTCATGGGAAAGAAAGGAACTTTCCGAGACCTTGGAGATTCTCATCCGGTAACGCTGACTCTGCTCTTCCCAAGTTCTGCATATCAAATCCATAAGTTAATTTGTTAAGGACGTTTGCTTGTGCAAGTAAGAATACGATTATGCAGGATATGAAAATTATCCAGCTAATGTCGTTATCCCAGATTGCTTATCAGTAATAATCAGGGTTTTTTTTTTACTTCATAAGCTGAACTCATAGCCATAAAAAAAACTTAAGAGACTTGTTTTGTATGTAAGAAATAATGCGACCAGCGATTCTCTGAATAAATCTGAATCCTTCACTGCGCTGCTTCTTTGGCCAGGTTCTTCATCAGAGTCTAAAGGAACTGCTGGAGTATGAAGGCGATGTAGAGGAGGACATGATGATCACCTTCCAGATCTCACAGACAGACCTGTTCGGGAACTTCCTCATGTACGACTTGAAGGAAGGCGGAGAGAAAATCCCCGTTACTAACGAGAACAGAAAGGTTTGTCCGTCATGTATAAAAGAGAAATGCAATTCAGATAAAAATGGACTGCAGTGCCACATTCATGAACTTCATTCATGACTTTGCAGGAATTTGTAGAACTTTATGCTGAATACATGCTGAACAAAAGTGTGGAGAAACAGTTTAAAGCTTTCAGAAGAGGTTTTCACATGGTCACGAATGAGTCTCCGCTGAAGTATCTGTTCCGACCGGAGGAAATCGAGCTGCTAATATGCGGAAGCAGAGTAAGTGAGCGGTGCATACGGGATTACGGTCATGTGATCTGACTGGCGCCATGTTTGAATAACGAATCCATCCTGTTGCTCACTTTTAGAATCTGGATTTTCAAGCTCTTGAGGAGACTACGGAGTATGACGGCGGATACAACAGAGGCTGTCACATTATTAGGTTTGTGCCCCATGTCCTTAAAACTCAAGACCATAACCCACTACACCACGGTGCTCCGGTAAGCCAGATTGGATTGCATGGGACCCTTCTTTCTGCCTCCCCCATTTTATCCCTCTGTCCTAGTAATAAACGCTAAAGAATACACTAAAATATCTTTAAAGAAAATTCCAGTAGCTTGATATAAATGCTTAGACTCTTTCCTGCCTATGTTAATGCAGCTCCATTGTCCGGTACAGAATAAATGAACTGAAGAAGGCTCACGGTCGGTTTTCCACAGTCTTGCCAATGTCTTCATTATAAAACGCTGTTAATATTACAGTTTATTCATGCTGCTGTATCTGTATTTGACCGCAGAGACTTCTGGGAAACGGTGCACTCGTTCGGACAGGAGCAGAAGAGGCTGTTTTTGCAGTTCACCACTGGCACAGACAGAGCGCCTGTGGGAGGTCTGGGCAAACTGAAGATGATCATTGCAAAGAACGGGCCAGACTCAGACAGGTAGAGTTACAACACCGGTGTGTTCATGTTTCGTTAGAAACTGCTTTACTGTTCTTATCCAGCCAAACTGCTTTCTGTTGGATAGTGGTAGTTCAGTGGTTCATGTGTTGGACTGCTAATTGGAGGCTCCGGGTTTTGATTCATGTCACCGATATGTTGCCACTGTCGAATCTTTAACTCTGAGTTGATCTGTTGTGTAAGTCACTCTGGTTAAGGTGTCTACCACATACTGTAACCCTGAAAGTAAATGTTCTTCTGTAGCTACTGACAAAATTATATCTGCTATTTTGGCTGCCAAGTGAAGACAATAAAAGTACAGTTAATCTTCTCCAACATTGTGTGTGTTTAACTCTTTCAGGTTACCGACGTCACACACATGCTTTAATGTGCTGCTCCTGCCTGAATACTCCACCAAGGAGAAACTTAAAGAGAGACTCCTCAAAGCTATCACGTACGCCAAAGGCTTCGGCATGCTCTGAGGCGTGAGGAGCCGCGGCGGCAGGGAGGGGGAAGAAACCGACCGAACTTTTTTTCCAGCAGCAACGACACCAACAATATCAAGTTTTCAGTGTAAGGATGTGAAATTGGCTCAAACGGGAAACGTGGTGACTGACTTCCTGTGCCTGACTAAAGTCGATAAAACCCACACTGGGCTCTCGTCTCTATATTGTTTCTTTCTTGTCTCTCTCTTTGTTCCTCTCTATAAGTGTTAAGCTTTTGTTTTTGGATGCACTGAGATACCGCACTATTTATTTTAAGGGATTATAGAAGGCCAGATGTTTGCGTTTATTCAGCACACCTGTTTAAGTCTGAGGATCTTCAGGACTCTGGATCACTGCACACATTCAATTCTAAATAGATCAGAAATGACGAGGGAGACTGAGAATCAGTGGTTGTCATTGTAACTAGGGTCGAACTGTGAAAGTGCACTTAATATTCCGAATGTCTGTCTGTGTTTTTGTCTTGTTTTCCCAGTTTCACCCCCCCCCTTTTTTTTTTTTTTTTTTAAGAGATCCAGAGTTTCCAGAACCTTCTCAGCAGGTATTTACTGAGAAGCAGTGCGTTAGTGAGGTTATGCTGCTGGCTTAGTATCACCAGTGTTTCGGTCTGACGTGATTGACGAGACCACATGGTTTTTGTTTTAATTTCACTTGGTGAGATTTTTAAACGTGTACAATTACGATAAGTCCGTTCCCGCGTTTTGGTTTTACTAACTTTGTAAGATGACGATTTGATTGATTGAAATGATTTAACAGGTTTTGGCATTGACCATCTCGCTGCCATAACCTGCCAAATTAGGACTCGTTAGGTTACTTAAGTCAAGCTCCGGACAGGCAAAACGGAAATAAACGTTTCTTTTATTTTTTTGGTTTCATTTTTTTCCACCATCTTCCTGCAAAAGCTATGAATAAAGGAGTCGGTGGTTTCCTCCACTGCTGATGGCACTCACATTAAAGAACTTGATATTGAGAATGAAAACATTTAAATGATTGTTTCAGGTTATTCTTAAATAAATGGGGAAAAAGTGAAAGTGTGTGTGAGTGAGTGAGAGAGAGAGAGAAAGAAAAAGAGATGGACTTACTACAAGTCCAAAAACTGCAGCTCCTGTTATAATTTTGAGGTTTTTCTACAGACAGGTGTGATGTAGCTCTGCCCTTTCACTAATGATGAGACGTTTAAATTCTGTGCTAATACGCGTATGACTTGTCCTGAGAATCTTCGCTTCTTTAACTGTCTGTAATTATTCCATATTAACTGTTTGCCATTGAGTTGCTTTGGGGTTTTTTGTAATCACTTCACTTGCTTTAACACCCACATGTGATTTCATTCAGCAGGAATTTCAGGGAGTTACTGAATCTCACATGAACACTAGCTGTTCTGTATCATCAGAATTGATTTGTTAAAAACTCTGATTCTACTGTGTGTGAGAATCTCATATGATTATGGTCTCTGAGCACCAGTCTGAACGTTTCAGTCCACAGTGACGACAACTGCTTAGAACTGATGAACAGTTTAATGACTTCTATTATCGCAAGCGTGTGTCTACAGCATTTCCCCCAGAAAGTCCAGTTTTCCAGTCTAACTGAATATCAAATGTTAAACCAGTTTTTTGACCAGCTAAACATTTAAGTTTAAATTGAGCTATTTCACTATTTTGCTGTCGTGTGTCACTCGAAAAACAGTTTACATTTTCCAAACATTCATTTGGACAAACTGTAATAATCCAAAGAGATTTTGGAACCACAAAGTGGTTTGATTTCATCTTGTCATCATGATCCAGTTTGTCTGGAATGACATGATGAAACAGACCAAACAGTAAAGTTACTGTTCTTTCCAAAGGTTGTCATAATTATATTTTCAATTATCAATTAGTTTCTATTAATGAAGTTAAATCGCCGTTTGGTTTGTTCGTCCGGCGTTTAAAGCAGCTTTTGCCTCAGGTGAACCTGCAGACGGGTCGGTTAAAGTATGTTGAAGTTATTTGTTCTGGATTTATTCTGCCTCGTTTCATGTTATTTCAGACTGACTGGACGATCAGATCAGATCAGATCAGAGGGTGAATTATTATTAGAATTAATGGTCACTACAGAAAAAGAGAGAAAAGAACTCATTCTGTTCAAATTGTTTTAGCTGCTTGTTATATCTAAAGTATTAAAAGATGACACATGTGAGACCAACGTTTCTTTACACTAAACAAAAAGATTATTACTTTGCAAGTTGGGTTAAATTTTCTAAATTTGGAATTATTCTTTTCCAAACGTTGGGTTGTTTTGTCATCTGCGTATTTTTATGCTGATGGGCGTGTGGTACCAACTGATCATCGCTATATAACGATATGTTGGTGGAAAATCAAACACAATGAATCCACAATAATTATAGGGTGGTGGTTAGTTTGAATGGCAACATTTCCATTTTTAATATATCTGTGAGATTGTTCAGAGGGCAGATAGTTTTCTATTATTACCACCATTTAGTAATAAAATGGGAATTACTTTAATCTTTTTGCTTTACAGAGGAACATTTAAGCTACAGCAGCAGCAATAGACCATTTATTTGCCTGTTTGTTGCTACAGTTTGGAATTTGTTCACTAGATGGCAGTGCTGTATATAATGAACCTCAGTAATGATCATCTTTGATTACTTTTAGAAGGACGTTTTATGCAAAACATTTCTGATGATTGAAATGCTACAGATTATTACGTTTACTGTCAATAATTTACATTGCTGATGTTAATCACATGACCATGGATTTTCCAGGAATGGCGTCGTTTACAAAAAGCTTTTTCTCTCCAAAAGAGTCCAATGTATGACTATCCCAAAAACATTAATAATTTACAGACAACATTTAGATTAGTTGAGATTAATTTACATTTCTGGTAAGAGAGACTTAAATATACACTATATTTCCAAATGTTGGTGGTCACCTGAGCATCAGAAACACGTGATTACAAACTCCTTCCAGTTCGATTCCCATTCTTACTATTGGATGAAGCTCCAGTTCTTCTAGTAAAACATTCCAGTCCGCTGTGGGGCTTGAATGTGAGAATCTCTTTATTCAGCTCCAACAGTATTAGTGAGATCAGACACTAATGTCAGGTAAGGAGGTCTGGGGACAGTCGGTCACCATTCCAGTTCATCCCAAAGGGGTTCAGTTGGTGGTAAAATCAGGACTTCCTCTGGAACGCTGGTGTTTTTTTCACTCTAATAATAATCCAGCATGTGATAATGGAGGGCAGGGGTTTTGTGCTCATGGTCATTGTCATGGAGTCTTTTAGTTCCACTGAAGGAATAATTAATGATGACCTACAACAAACATACTGTGGGCTACCAGATTTGAAGTGAAGGCTTGGAGAGGATCTGATGGTCAGGTTACCACAAACTGTTGGTAGTACAGTGTCTTATTTAACCTAACTAAACAGTTATGGATTAAGGACCTTAAGCAGCAGATTAGTTGTACTGAGAATTGAACCCATAATCTTCTGTTGGAGCCATACTAGCGCACATAGGGCGAGAGGCAGACATACACACTGTCCATTGCCGGGCCACACAGACACACACACACACACACACACTCCTATGGGCAATTTAGAAGCACCAATCAACCTAATGTACATGATTTTTTCGGATTGTGGGAGAAAACCCACCCAAGTGCAGGGAGAACATGCAAACTCTGCACAGAATGATTCCCGGCCTGGGATTCCATTAGTGGTATCTATGTGTGCTTCTATCTTTAAATAGAGTAAGAATTCTATTAGTTTTGTGTGTCTAATATATTAACAAACCTGATGTAGATAAATATATGTTCCTTCTCTTTCTATTGTCTGTCTCAGCTGTCTTGTCCTGTCCTTTCCTGTCCTCCTCTCCTATCACTCATTCACAGTCTAAGGACAAAACAAAATGGTATTCTTTCATATAAGAGTTTCATTACGCTGAATTATTTTGATATCTTTTAGGCTGAAGGTTTAGAATTACAGAATATTTACACTACATGGCTGCATGTAAGGAGTCTCCAGCGTCAGCAGGTTGTAGGAAAGGGATAAACTGGAGGCTAGAAAACAGTGGAGAACAACTATAAATAATTTATGACAAATTGTTTAGGTAACATGGTATGAAGGAATAAAAATATTCTACATTTCTGTACAATTAAAAAACAAGTTTAACCTTTAAACCTCTACAGTTTGTAAATAAATACATTTCTGTACAAAAATTTATAAATAAATCCTTTCAAAAACGGCCTATTTTTTCTTCTCCGTGTCCTTGTCAGCAACCACCTCAGAGAGATCTTCATCCCTCAGTGTTTTCACTTTGTTCTCCATGTTAGTCAGCCTCTGTTTGATCCTGTACTGGTAGGACGTGTATTCCGCTACCAGTCTCGCAAACTTGGTGGTCATTACTTCGAGGTTGGTCTCCAATCGTGAGATCTTCTCTTCTAAGTCTTTGGGATCAGCTCCAGCACCAGCCGCTGCCTCGTCCAGTAGGTTATCCTTTCTAAGGATAGCTTTCCCTTTCTCCTCCAGTGCCTTTTTGGCTTCTGGGTACTCGGTCAGCGCCTCCATTAGGTCGTCTTTGGAGAGGGCAAACAGGTCAGAGTAACCTACACTGCGGATGTTAGCTGTTCTTCTGTTCCCTGCTTTGCTTCCTTTGATTCCAAGAATGCTGATTTCTCCAAAATATGCACCGTCACTGAGCACAACAAACTGCGTGACGCCATCGTCTGCCACCACAGCGAGCTTTCCTTCTTTGATGATGTACATCTCTCGTCCAATGTCGCCTTTCTTACAGATGTAGTCTCCGGGGCTGAAGACTTGGGGCTGAAGTTTAAGGACCAGTTCAATTAGAAGACCAGCTTCACAATCCTGGAAAATCCGGACCTTCTTCAGCGTCTCCAGATGGACGTTAATGGCAATCTCTGCCTTAAGCTTGTCTGGAAGGTTCTTCAGCACTTCCTTCTCATTGCAGGTTTTTTTCTCCGTCCAAAGGTAATCAAACCACTTGATGACTCTTGCCTCTAGATCTTTGGTGACCTTTCGGAATTGCATGTACTGCTTGATTGAGTCAATCTTGGCCTGGAACTCAGCACGTGACGCGTTCATGTTGGAGATCATGGCACCTACGTTACCGACGATTGTAGCGAAAATCAATACTCCAATGAGAAAGTCTGTGACTACAAACAGGTACTCGACATCTCTGACTGGGGGAGGGGTTTCCCCGATGGTGGTTAGAGTGAGTGTAGACCAGTAAAGGCAGTAGATATATTTCCTCGACAGACGCCCGTATTCTGGATGGCTGATGTTCGGGTACACCCACGTGTCTGTCCCAAAGCCGATGGTTTTGGAAATTGCAAAAAAGATGCAGGCGTTCCAGTGGATGATGATCAGGATGTACAGCACAAGGTTGCTGATCCGAAAGATGTTGGGATAGTTAGTTCTGGTCTCGGTTCGATCAAAGAACTCGAAGAGACGTGCCATTTTAAAGAGCCGGTTAAATCGTAGCTCAGGGTTGTTGTATCCCACTTTGATCATCAGAATATCCGTTGGGAGCATGGAGAAGATGTCATATTTAAACTGAATCGTTTTTCGGTAATTCTCCATCAACTTCTTGGTGTCTTTTACTAAAAGTCCCTGTTCCAGAAAACCTATAAATCATATATTTATTTTATTACATTTTTTAAAATAATTTCCAAAAAGCTTTTACTTTTCATCTCTTTTACCTGTTCTTGATCTCAAGTATGTGTCTATGTAGTAAAGAAAATCCGATGAATAGTCCAGGACCATCCACAGGGTCATGTACGAATCCTGGAGCTCATTAAAACACGCTCTGTAGAGATGTAAATGACCAAAGAACGCTATAACTCCCACCAGCACCACCATTTAAGTACATTTTACAACAAGTCGTGTTTATATTCAGACCTTGTTATGAGCATCATCAGGTTGTAAAACACTGGTCCTGCTATTATTACCAGCCAACGATAGTACGTGTCCGTGGACGGATCCATGACCCACATGTTTTTCCTAAAAACAAGAAGTTTTAATGAGCATCAACGGTATGACAATTCTTTGGAGAATTAGCTTGAAATTTTTGATCAATAGTTGCAGAATAGCAGCTTTCACAGACCCACATTAATGGATCCTCCATTTATGAGGGGCCATTACTTTTACTTTAAGGATTTTCTTCTAACAAGAGTGACTGAATGAACAACATGAGGGATCTGAGCTAGTACAGTCTGACCCATATAGAAAACTGTTGTGATGAAATGGCAATAGGCAGATTTTAACATTTATTTTTAATCCGCTGTGGCAACCCCTAACGGGAGCAGCCGAAGGTCAAAGATTTTTAATTAAAAGTTTCCAAGGAAGGATGGGTTTTGAGAGTTTGAATATTCACCCCGCACTTGCCTGGGTTTCCTCCAGGCATTCTGGTTTTCTCCCACATCCAAAAACAGTGGTGAATCTAAATTGCCCATAGGAATGTGTGTGGTTGTTTGTCTATGTGAAGCGCTAAGGTTGACTGACAACCTGTCTACAGTGTACTCCTGACTTATGTGAGTTGGGATTGGCTCCAGCAGACCCCTGTGACCCCGAATTAGGAATTGTTGCAGATGAATAGATGTGTCCAAACATTTACCTGGTACCTGCTGCATACTTACTTTTTCTCATCTTTCTTTTCATCTTTTTTCTCCTCCTTCTTTTCATCTTTTTTCTCCTCCTTCTTTTCATCTTTTTTCTCATCTTTCTTTGATTCCTCTTTTTTGCTATAGATGATAATGTTTGGATTTATTGTGCTATTTAAGATGTTTTATTCTCAGGACCACTAAAGACCTACAGCTCTATTCTACCAGAGTGTACTGATTCATTCTCCTATAGGGGGCAGCACTAGCACGCACGTTCACATTTAAAATGCCAATTACTATAACTGGAACACTGTGGCTTTATTTACAACTAAACGTTCTCGAATTCATCCACACAAGCCTGCAGATCTGAATTATATTATATTATATATTATATTATTATAAACTACAAAATGTTACAATTTTACAAGCTTTTACAACTTTAATTTTCATTTTGTTTAAGTTAAATAAACGTTTGTGAGATCTTTTTGTGTAAAAGGTTAAATATAAGAGTACATCTGAGTAACAGATTCACAGACATGTTGGATGTTTTATCTTTAGTCTAAATAATTTGGTGGCTTCAGCAGATTTTACCAAAAATATTTGGACTAAAACACTGTGGAATTTAGCACCAATGTACAGCGGAACATCAGTGAAACTTCAAGAGACACCAACCAAAGCAAGTTTACAAATGTTACAGATACAGGTAGTGTTTTTAGGCAGAAACATCCCCTCTGTTACATGATTTTCCAGGGGGTTTTTAATAATGCAAAATATGCACGCTTTGCTGTAAATCATCCAATCGACAGAAATGTGCGGGAAATGAGAAAAATCCCGTCTTGGGAATGAAGTGGAAATTAATTTTTACTAATCATGACACAAATTGATTTATAGCTAGTTCTACTGCTAATAACTACTATAATGCCTGGGGGGTATAAATAAGCAAATGTTGAATAGCTGTACAGTTCAATACTCACTCATCCGTGTTGTTACAGTTGTTCGTATTGTAATGTGCGACTGGCCAGTGACTTAAAAAAAAAATGCAATGTTATTAAAACTGTATAGCAAAACTACCACTACTCCTTGTATAACTATACTAACTGCCCCTCTGGTACTGATGGTGTTTATATGTTATCCTCCAATAAGGATATATGACCTCAAGCCAGACAATATTTGACCTGCAGCTGGTAGATCATGACTTACTTCCTCTTGTCTGGCCGCTCAGGGAAACCTAATGAGGAGCGAGTGTTGCTGCCACGGCTGGAGAGGTCTTTGAGCTCTGGACCCCGGAATCGCTCCAGAAAGGAATCAGGGCGCTGGACTTCAGGCTGCATTCTGTGTGTAGCCCAGTTCCTCAGTCTGAAGAGGAAGTGGGACAGCCTAGGACAATAGGACATAGGACAACTTAAAGCTGTAACCTACATTAAATATTTATAGTTTTAACAGATGTAAGAAACTGTATAATAAAGTAGATGTTATTTCATATGCAAATATTTAAATGCAAAAGACTTTTAATTTGACTGTTTGGTAAAAGATTTATGAGGATCCTGATAAGAGTAACTGGTGTGTGTCTGTGTGTACCTGGCCATTGCCCCTGCTCCTGTAAACGAGCTCCTGCGAGACTCCTGAAGCTCATTGGAAATGTCCCTATTTATGTCAGAGATGGTATCCTCACATATCGAGTGTGTCCTGACACGTTGAAATAAACAAAAGAAACCATGTTAAACAATTTAGTGACAAAAATCACCATGAAGGACAAACTTTGTTTTAGGATTGTTCCTGACAATATGCTCTCAAATCTTTTGATTGTGTACAGCTGCTTTGAGACAATAATCATGGTAAAGCGTGCTATATAAATAAAGCTGTTTTGTGCACAGGTGCATTGTCATGTTTGGGTCTCTTTGTATTTAAGTAAAGGTATAATGGAATGATAAAACTTGGTTTCTCTAAATCAGTGTAAAAATGATCAGGTGATTCATGTGTTACAGATGTTCCTCATAGTTCAAAAACAATAGTTAGCTTTGCTGCTATGAGAATCTGGATCTGCATGCTGGAACATCTGACAATCAGAGAATCAACAACGGGAGGATCACGATTATGTTAATGAACTTTAGGAGATCAGAGAGTGAGTGAGTGAGTGAGTGAGTGAGTGAGTGAGTAAAGGGTTAAAGTATAAATACTGTGTGTGAATGTGATGGACTGATGGGATGCAGGTGTATCTGGTTAATTATTGAAGGAACATTTTCTCACCACTTTCGCAGTGTAATGTCTGACCTGTTGCTGCCGTTATCAGTTTGGTCCTGTTCATCATTGGAGGTCCGGACTGAGAGCCGGTGATGAGAAGGGAACGAGCGCTCAGTGCAGATCTTAGCCATTTTTCTCCTTTTTACTTTAAATACAGTTTCAGTATCCGGCTACAACACAAACACACTTCATAGATTATAGTAAATCTTCACTTACCCACATCTCATCATAACGCCTACACGTCTCACTATAACGCCTACACGTCTCGCTATAAAACCTAAACGTCTCACCATAACGCCTAAACCTCTCGCCAGAACCTCTCGCCAGAACGCCTAAACCTCTCGCCAGAACGCCTAAACCTCTCGCCAGAACGCCTAAACCTCTCGCCAGAACGCCTAAACCTCTCGCCAGA
>JAOTRA010000012.1:66951-77277 GCA_026260255.1 Pseudolaguvia tuberculata | reverse complement strand
TCTCTCTCTCTCTCTCTCACTCTCTCACACTCTCCCTCTCTCACACTCTCACACACACACACACACACACACACACACACACACACACACACACACACACACACACACACATTCTCACTCACTCTCCCACTCTCGCACTCACTCACTCACTCACTCACTCACTCACACACACACACATTCTCACTCACTCACTCACTCTCCCACTCTCGCACTCACTCACTCACTCTCGCACTCACTCACTCACTCTCCCACTCTCGCACTCACTCACTCACTCACTCACACACAATCTCACTCACTCACACACTTACTCACTCACTCACTCACTCACTCACACACTTACTCACTCACTCACTCACACACTTACTCACTCACTCACTCACTCACCCACTCTCACACTCACTCACTCACTCTCCCACTCTTGCACTCACTCACACACTCACTCTCACACTCACTCACTCACACACATTCTCACTCACACACTCACTCAATCACACAGTTACTCACTCACTCACTCTCCTACTTTTGCACTCACTCACTCACTCACTCACTCACACACATTATCACTCGCTCGCTCACTCACTCACTCACTCACTCACTCACTCACTCACTCACTCACTCACTCACTAACTCGCTCTCCCACTCACTCACATACTCACTCACTCGCTCACTCACTCACACACTTACTCTCCCACTCACTCACTCACTCACTCTCACTCACTCTCTCACTCACACATTCACACTCGCTCACTCACTCTCTCACACACTCGCTTACACACACTCGCTCGCTCAAATGCTTGCTCACTCACTCACTCACTCACTCACTCACACACTCGCTCACACACACTCGCTCGCTCACTCACTCTCCCACTCACTCTCTCACTCACACATTCACACTCGCTCACTCACTCGCTCACTCACTCACTCACTCACTCACACATTCACACTCGCTCGTTCGCTCACTCACACAGACACACTCACTCGCTCACTTACTCACTCACTCACACACTTCCTCACTCACTCGCTCACACACACTCGCTTGCTCACACACTCACTCACACATTCACACTCGCTCACACACACTCCCTCGCTCACATACTCACTCACTCAGACATTTACACTCGTTCACTCACTCACTCTCACACACTGTCTCACTCGCTCACACACTCACTCACTCACACACTCGCTCGCTCACTCACTCATACACACGCTCACGCACTCTCTCACTCACATGCTCACTCTCACTCGCTCGCTCACTCACACACTCACTCACTCACACACTCACTCATTCACTCGTTCAAGCTCTCGGAAGTCTGAGATTTCCAAAAGTTTTTTTCTCTTCTTTTCCTCACAGATACATTTATTACTTTTCTGGTCTTCTTTCTGGTGCCATCAAGATCAACAGCTCATCCCTGCTTCTGCACCAGCTTCAGATTCCACCAATAACCAACTACCGACCTGCTGAAGGTATTCCAACCTTCTCTAAAATGATCATATCTCATTTCTAGCGCCCCCGTGTGCACGAATCTGCAATTACACTCTACTGCATCTTTGCATTGGAGCAAAATTCAACATTAATTGTAGGTGAAAGTATATAATAAAGTAAACTTATATTTATATTTATATTTATATTGATAGATTACATTTTCTGTTATTTATTTTATTTATAAATTTGCATTATTCTAACAATTCTTATCATAAAAACATTCATTTTAATTTAAATACAGAATAAAATTTACATTCATTTAAAAGTTCATTCATTCATCTTCTTACCCGCTTACTCCCGAATCCGGGGTCACGGGGGTCTAGGGCGAGAGGCGGGGGTACACCTTGGATGGGTTGCCAGTCCATCTCAGGGCCACACATAGACAAACAACCATTCACACACACATTCACTCCTATGGAAAATTTACAATCACCCATCCACCTCATCTACATGTTTTTGGACTGTGGGAGGAAACCGGAGTACCCAGAGGAAACCCACGCAAGCGCGGGGAGAACATGCAAACTCTGCACAGAAAGATCCCGGCCCACCGGGTATCCACTACGCCACCGCGCCGCCCTTCATTTAAAAATTAATTTATTTAATTATTTATTCTTTTAGTTTATTTAGTTTATTCTTAACACTATATTAAATATTATATGTAATGTTTTATTTCATTAATTTTCATGTAATCATGTATTATTTATTCATTATTTAAAAATTTTAAACTATTTACATTTAATTTATTAGTCAATAGTCTAAAGTCATTTTATAATTTTTAAATCATTTTGTTAAATTATTTTTATTATATAATTTGATTTACATTTTTACATTTATCATATATATATATCCCATTGATCCCAAATTAGGGAATAAGCTGGATGGAAGATGAATGAATGAATGAATGAATGAATGAATTAATTAATGAATGAATGAATGAATGAATTAATTAATTAATTAATGATTGAATGAATGAATTAATTAATTAATGATTGAATGAATGAATGAATGAATGAATGAATGAATGAATATGTGATTAGGGAATAAGCTGGATGGAAGATGAATGAATGAATGAATGAATTAATTAATTAATGAATGGATGAATGAATGAATTAATTAATGATTGAATGAATGAATGAATGAATATGTGATTAGGGAATACGCTGGATGGAAGATGAATGAATGAATGAATGAATGAATTAATTAATTAATTAATTAATGAATGGATGAATGAATGAATTAATTAATGATTGAATGAATGAATGAATGAATGAATGAATATGTGATTAGGGAATAAGCTGGATGGAAGATGAATGAATGAATGAATGAATTAATTAATTAATGAATGGATGAATGAATGAATTAATTAATGATTGAATGAATGAATGAATGAATATGTGATTAGGGAATACGCTGGATGGAAGATGAATGAATGAATGAATGAATGAATTAATTAATTAATTAATTAATGAATGGATGAATGAATGAATTAATTAATGATTGAATGAATGAATGAATGAATGAATGAATATGTGATTAGGGAATAAGCTGGTTGGAAGGTGAATGAATGAATGAATGAATGAATGAATGAATGAATGTTTGTTTGATGTTTTGAGATGGTTGTAAATTTCTCTCTTTCAGGTTATTCAGCGTTCCTGAAGATCTACCAGTCTCTGAAGCTGGTCTACACCTCAGCAGTATAGTGAGTCCATGTCTCCGGAGTATCTTCTCCAGATCAGTGAGGGATATGTTCTGAAGGAGAAACTTTTCTTGAATTTCTTGCAGTGAAACCAGCGACTCCAGGAAGCAGAGGTTGTGCATTAAAATAGATCCGCCTTTACTGCTCAAGGGGGACATTATGGTATGACTGGAGGAAACCTCACCTATGCAGAGTGTGTCAACTTATTAAAAGCTCTGTGTTTATATCATCTCCTCCCCAGGTGAAGTGTTACCATCGGCGCTCAGGTGTGTGTGAAAGAGAGTGTGTGTTTCGAGTGCAGTTTCATACATGTACAGTTCATGGAACACAGCTTTGGTTTGGAAAAAAAGAACTGGATCAGGCATGCACAGGTGTGTATTTAAACACACACACACACGCACACACACACACACACACACACACACACACACAGTAAGCTTATTTGTGCTGTTCTTTTTTTTTTTGTTTAGATAAACGTTATCCAGCTGATGCTACAGTAGAACTTTTGTTCTCCACCAGTCCAGAGCAAACGAAAGGTGCTGAGCTGGTCATGTTCCATCATTCCATCCTTAATGTTCAGTGAAGATTAATCGGGTTTATGGAGAACGTAGACAATCACAAATTGATTTAATGTCATGACCTGCAGTAACACAGTTTAAACAGTGTGGCGCTGTAGAGCAAGACCAGTTTTCTGCCTTTAAGAGTGTGTGCAATTCAGCTCTCCGGTCAGTGGGAAAATAGCTGGGAAAATTCTCAAGCCCTGCCAACAGGTGGCAGCACAAATCTCTACAAGGCTTCCTGTTTAAGGTGTCCTTAAGCTTTTGGATACTTTATTAATGAGTACAATAAATAAATACAAAATAACATTTAAAGTGGAAGTGAAGTGGTCGCCGCACAACAAGAAGGTCTCAAGTTCAATTCCTTGACTGGGGATCTTTCAGATTTCCTATGGGGACTACAGTTCCCTCCTACTGATTCTAAATTGCACATAGAGTTTGCGTGTGTGTGTGTGTGTGTGTGTGTTGTGTGTGTGTTGTGTGTGTTGTGTGTGTTGTGTGCGTGTGCGTGTGCGTGTGTGTGTGTGTGTGTGTGTGTGTGCGTGCGCGTGCGCGTGGTTGTTTGTCTATGTGTAGCCATGCAATGGACTGGCGACTTGTCCAGGGTTGTGCCCCTGCCTCTCCCCTATGTGCACTGGGATAGGCTCCAGCAGACCTCCGTGAACTAGGGAATAAATGAGTATGATGAATGAATGAATGAATGAATGAATGAATGAATGAATGAATGAATTTTATTCAGTAAAACCTGTTTAATATCAACAGTTGGACGATTCACTGAAATTACTGCAGTTCACATAAATAGATGATTCTCTCAGTGTCTTTTAACAAAATGGTGTATGTGTTTAGTAGGAGACATTGAAATGGTGGACCCTGGAGGGAGACCAGACAGCATCTGCTCCGATCCTGTGGTACGATGGGACTCATATGAAAACTTTAATTTGTACTATGAGGACAGTACAGAAGGTAATTAACCACATGTTACACTGGTAAAGGGGTTAGGAACCCTGTAGTCGCACACCTTGTAATAGATATGGGTGAAAAAAGTGGTGAAATAGTCTCTGCTGTAGGGCGGGGGGTGGCAAGGGGTTGCAGGGGGATGGACAGGAATATTTTGAAAGGGTAGGAATGACCTAGTCGTACTCATTATGGAAATTGTAGGCATGGGAATAAATATCTGGGAATGGAAAGTACCTGGAAAATCAAGCATGAGTGACCAATGTGGAGAAGTGGTGGCTCAGGGGTTATCCAGGCCACATCAAGCTGCCAGATCATAACCAATCAACCATTGACTGCAAACATAAAAGATGGAATAAGTATAAGTCAGGATACGGCATTAGGACAAGGTTTTAAATGTGGATCATTTGGTGTGGTTCATCTTTGTGAGGGTGAGTAGGACTGGTGTGAGATCTTTAGTGTCTGTGGAAGTGAGCAGATCCAATGCGTGATCTTCTAGAAGAGTAGAATCACACACATTGACCCTTACTCTGTTTCTATTTGTTTTGTAGATATCTCTCACACCCGTGGTCCACTGGATGGAAGCTTGTATGCCCAAGTGAAGAAACGACGTCTACCCTACCCAACTTCTAACAACCCAATAGGCAACATCAACTACTCCACCCCTAGACAACTACCCTGTCGTAGCTCTGACTCAACTCACCGTCCCATTTGCTCTAAGATTGAGGGACCTCCAGTTTCTTTATCTTATTATCTTCACCAAAGGGAGAACAAAGAGAAAGAGGAGGAAGCAGATAAACCAAATCTAAATGATAAAGATCGAGAGACTGCTATACTAGATGATGGTGATTGCTCTTATCTCCGAGTGGAACGCTCCTGCTGCGGACGTCCTTTTTCCCATCCACATTGCTATTTGGGTCCTGATATGTTCAAATCTCCATCTCAAAAACTTCCACCCAAACACTTCACATTGCCTTGTACTCGTCCTTCCAATCTGCCAGTCTGTGAGCCTTGTGGGTCTCAGCCAAGCTTTCTGTGGGAGAGAGGACACTGTCAGCATCACATCTGCACTCGGTCATGTTACCCTTACTCCTCACCAGAAACACACACCCATAGCCATGCACGTTCTTCACACACACTTCCTGTACAGGCCCGTTTATATTGTTCAGGGGATGCATTCCCTCTCTTCCATTACTCTCCTTTATCCTACAACCACACCCTTAATCCACCGTCTCAGTCTTCCCACCAGTCCTTGCCATCCAATCCTTACCATGAGATGCGCTTCAGCGCAACTTCGCCTACTTCTTGTCTCTGCAGGGACTGCTTGCGTCTGAGGGAGGATCTATCCCACTCTCTCAGAGTGAGCCAACTTGAAAAACTCCCCTGGCATCAAGAGCCAGATTTGGGGTATAGGCAAGAGGGGGCTGTGCACTGGTCAAAAGATGGAGATATAGTTTCCCAAGATCCAGACTGTTGGCAGCTCAAAACTGTCATTCCACCCATGATGTCATCCTTTGGATATGGACATGGCCCTTGCCACTCTGTTCCCAACAAACAAGACCAGTCGGTTTATGGAGCAGATCCACGACCAGAACTCGGGATGTCAAGTCCATATCCAAGTTCTCATAGTAGTGGTTACCACAGCCCACATCTTCCCTGGCCCTGCTCCCCACCACATGTTCGAGATAGTCCTGGCTATGCTTCCATGGCTCAGTCTCCAAACTCATCCCCACTTACTCACACCCCTTCCTCCAGAAGGACCAGTCTTTCCCAACACCGTATTCAGAGTCCAGTGTCTGGAAAAGAGCCCAGTATTCATTACAATAACACAGGTATGGCCTCATTAACTTAGTAAAACCTTCATATAATAATGCCGCCAGAAAATACTATGATCTCTGAATGAGAGGTGTGAGGGTTTAGATCTTAATCTTGGTAAAATGTTTATCTGGTAAATAAATTTATTTCATTCATTTCATTAAATACAAAACATTTTCCTCATTTTGCAGAAAGTTCAGATGATCATTCAAAGACAAAAAATCTCCACAATCTTCATACCAACACAGAGGCTAATCCTGGTTCTCCTCTGCAAGTCCAAAACAGGTAAAAAAAAGTTTCAGATGCTTTTTCATTTGTGTTACGAAGCTCAGAAGTCGTGTATGGTTTTGGTATGTTCTCCCCGCACTTGCGTGGGTTTTCTCTGGGTACTCTGGTTTCCTCCCACAGTCCAAAAACATGTACATTCGATTGATTGGTGATTCTAAATTGCCCATAGAATAAATGTGAGTGTGTGTGTGGTTGTTTCTCAATGTGTGGCCCTGCGATGGACTGGAGACCTGTCAAGGGTGTACCCCTGCCTTTTTCTGTTTTTTACAGGGAAACGTCACCAGTACAGCCAGACGATTTGTATAATGGTGATGTTGCTCCTAAAGATTCTTCTATTAGTAGAAGTACCTCATCTGGGTTCTCCACAGAACTTCAACAGTCTGCAGAAAAAAGCGCAGCGGAAACAAAGTCCACGGCTAACCCAATCCTAACAGTTAAGCCTGGTGAGCTTAACCAAAGCTCTGAGAAACCAGTCACAGCTTCAGAAGAAGAAACGCTTGTGTCTGTCATTCAGGAACTGGGAAATACTTCACTGGCTACCCTAAGCGAAAATAATCCTCCAATCCCATCAAAAGAAGGTTCCTCTTGTGAAATTCATTCAATAGGCTCTAGTTCTGAGGGGCAGAGCCAAACGTCCTTGATTGACAGGGTATCCTCCAATGAGGATGGAAGTAATAGTGATTTGAGAGCTCCCTCCCCAGTACCGGATGGCTACATTACACCTTTATTCCCGTTGTCATCATCTAACTACACCTTGTTGACTGTTCCTCATCTTCCATACACTGGCTACACTGCAATTACCATTCCTTTATACCCTCCTCAACCCCCTCTCCCGGAAAAACAACGCGTGAGTCCTCCTCAGGATTCATCCACAGATGTGTCCTCTGTCCGCTCAACCATTGAATCTTGCACCGCTTCTGCTCTGGCTTCAATTCCTTCAACAACTCCTGCAGACACTAGGCAAAAAGAACAAGAAAATCGTGTCAGTGCCAAGTTTGTGCAGGCTACATCAAAGTTCTGGTACAAACCTGAAATCACTAGAGACCAAGGTAAAGGACTGCTGACGTTTGTTCCTGATACCCATGGAGATCCTCAATAAGGGGTCCTAATTGAAATCTTTTTTTTTTGTCTTCTAGCAATTGCTGTTTTAAAGGATAAGGAGCCTGGCTATTTCCTGATAAGGGACAGTAGCTCATTTCAGGGTGCATACGGACTTGCTCTTAAGGTGGCCAAACCTCCTGCCCATGTCAGCAACCATAGCCAGGTGTCTCCTTCACAGGAGCAGCTGGTCAGACATTTTCTGATTGAGAGCGGAGCAAAAGGAGTGAAAATTAAAGGCTGTCAGAATGAAATGCACTTCGGTGAGACATAAGACATGGGGTCCTGCTGATCTCGGCATGTCTGGGGCCATTTGCACGTCACTTTGTTTAAATAAAGTTTGCTTTATTTATACTGTATGATTGGCCATAATGTTGAAGTAATGGAACTTGATGTTTGCAGGCTCTTTGTCCGCCCTGGTGTACCAGCACTCCATCACACCTGTCTCTCTACCCTGCAAACTACAAATCCCAGACAAAGGTGCTAGACTTTCAGTGCACTCATGCGTGTATAGTAAAAAGTATTAGAACACATCACATCCATGGTTTTGGACATCCTTTGGACATTGATTCATTTCCAATAGTATGAGTGAGATCAAACACTAATGTTGAGGTGAGAAGGTCTGGGGTTCAGTCTAAGGAGTCTCTGTAAAGGACTCGAGAGTTCTTCTACTCCAATCCAAATCAGACCATAGCATGGAGATCAAAATCTTTGTGCACAGGTGCATTGTCAAGCTGCACCGCTGTTTTGTCCTCTAATGAAGATTTAAGGTTCTAACATACGGAGACATTATGGGCACCTTTTTGGAGCAGTTCATGTCAGACCCACGGATGAGGGTGTGTACCTTTAAATCAGAAGATGTCCTAAGTCTCATGGTGTGTCGGTGTGTTTCAGATCTTGTTGGTGAGATGCAGAAATTGCAGAGGAGCACAAACACCAGCACGGCTGCAGAACTTCTGAAACAGGGAGCCGGTGAGCATCTGTCCAAGCAAGTCCACAACAATCCGGCTGCTTCTGATGGCTTTTTTCAATTGTACTCGTCTTTGTGTCTCATTTAGCTTGCAATGTCCTTTACTTGAACTCGGTGGACACGGAGTCTCTGACCGGCCCGGAAGCCATCTCCAAAGCAGTGAAGCTCACGTTGTCTCAGAAACCCTGTCCTACAGCAACGGTAGTTCACTTTAAAGTGTCCACTCAGGGAATCACCCTCACGGACAATCAACGCAGGTACACAATATTAAAAACCTATAACCCTCCCCCAATCATGTCTTACCACTAATACCACCCTTACCCAAAGATACCAGACCACTGTCAGACCCCATGTTTAATCTGCCCCATGTTTCGGGGGTGCTGTGTCATGTCTGGTCCCACAGCTGTCCCTGTGCTCAAATCTATTCGGAACAAATAAAAACTTGTTATAGATTATTTTATTTCTTTATGTCTAAATGTAATTTATTAAAAAATAATAATTAACACGATTCCAGAGCCGGGGGTTCTCTGTATGTTCACATGTTCTCCCTGTGTTTGCATGGATTTGTTTTGGGGTATTCTGGTTTTCTTCCCAACGTCTAAAAACATGTTTATTAAAATGGATAATAATTAGATAAATAGAAGATGAACGAACGAACGAATGAACAAACAAACGGAACGAACCAATGAATGAATGAACAAAGGGAACGAACGAACCAATGAATGAATGAATGAATTAATGAATTAACAAACGGAACGAACGAATGAATGAATGAATGAATGAACAAACGGAACAAAAGAATGAATGAATGAATGAATGAATGAATGAACGAACGAATGAATTAATTAATGAATTAATGAATGAACAAACGGAACGAACGAACGAACGAACGAATGAACGAAGGAATGAATGAATGAATGAACAAAGAGAACGAACGAATGAATGAATGAACAAACAGAATGAATGAATGAACAAACGGAACGAATGAATGAACGAATGAATGAATGAATGAACGAACGAACAAACAAACAGAACGAATGAATGAATGAATGAATGAACAAACAGAACGAATGAATGAATGAATGAATGAATGAATTAATTAATTAATTAATTAATTAATGAATGAATGAGTAGTATATGATGTTCCGTCTGGTTGTCTGTGACTTTTAGACTGTTCTTCAGGAGACATTATCCCGTCCACAGTGTTATATTCAGCTGTGTGGCATCCCAGGATCAAAGGTAGGAGTTTAAACACACCGACTCCTGCCAACACTATAAACACGGAGTATTAACCAATCAGAAAGGGGGGGGGGTTCTTATATGAAAATAATATAACAGATGTGTGTGTATGTGTGTGTGTGTGTGTGTGCGTGTGCGTGTGCGTGTGCGTGTGCGTGTGTGTGTGTATGTGTGTGTGTGTGTGTGTGTGTGTGTGTGTGTGTGTGTGTGTGTGTGTGTGTGTGTG